>JABXWE010102602.1:0-22255 GCA_014611495.1 Limonius californicus
GCCTCGGAACTAAGGACGGAAATTGGATGACGAAAACAGCATTGAAAAGTGACAGACGATTTGGAATTGCAGAATATATGAAAATAGCAGTATGGAATGTTAGAGCAATGTACGATAAAGAAGCAGAACTACAAGAAGAACTCAAGAAGAAGAAGATAGATTTGGCAATCATCCCAGAAACAAAGAAGAAACTAAAGGGCTCTCAAGAACTGGAACACTACATACTTTTGTATAGTGGCGTACCACAACAAAATAGAGCAAAGGCCGGAATAGCAATCTTAATAAAAAAAGAACACAAACACAGAATAGAAAGTTACGAATTTATTAATGAAAGAATAATTAAACTCCGATGCCGCATAGCGCGAGGATATATGTCTGTAATCGGAGTTTACGCTCCCGAAGAAGGACGGAAGGATGACTCAGTAGAATTCTACGATCAGATACAACAAGTCTACAACAAAACCAACAAAAGTGACTATATTGTTCTGGCTGGCGATCTAAATGCCCGAATAGGAAAAACCCCAATCGACAACATCATGGGAAAGGAAGGAGAAGAAACACTGAATACAAATGGAAAACGACTGATTGATTTTGCAGCATTCAACGAGCTGCGAATAACAAACACTTTCTTCTGTCATAAAGACATACACAAATATACATGGAGTGATAGGGGAAGCCGCTCTATAATTGACTATATTATAACAAACAAAAAGCTAAGTAATGCAGTACAAGACACACGAGTATTTCGAGGTAATGACATAAGATCGGACCATTTCTTGCTAATATCTAACATCGCGCTACCGGCCAGATGGAGGAAAAACACCACAACTGCAACACAAAGAAAAAAAACATTTAAAGTACATCTACTCCAGGAAGACGGTATCCGATATCTATATAAAACAAGATTAGATACATATACATCACAAAACCCAGTAAAGAATAACATCAATTTGGAATGGCAAGAGATTAAGAACATAATAACCACGGCAGCCTCGGAAGCTCTGGGTACGAGATATAAGCGATACGGAAATCGCAGATTAAAAATATGGAACGAAGACATCGCACAAATAATAAACGAAAAGAAAACTGCATACCTATACTATTTGAACAACCCAACGCCGGATAATAGAACTATATATATGCGAAAATGTGCCATCACTAAAAGGGAAGTGAGAAGTCTAAAACGACAGAGTTGGGACAGATATGTCCAAACACTGGAGGATGACATACACGGTCGCCAAGAAAGAGCGTATAAAGCCCTCAAACACTTAAATTCAACGGTTAAAGACCAACTCCAACTTAACATGATCCCAGTAAATATATGGAACAATTACTACCAAAACTTATGGACCAATTTACGACCAGACACTGAAGATAATGTAATTGCAGATATCAATGAGCATGTGGACCAGATAACCAAAAATGAAATGATAGAAGCCATAAGAAGTTTTAAAAACCGAAAAGCTTCGGGAACGGATGCACTGAATATAGAACTCTTCAAAAACGCCTCTGAAAAATTGCTTACACGACTATTAAATTTCTTGAACATATGCTGGACAACAGGTCATGTCCCCGAAGAATGGGGAATAGCTTTGGTAACCCCAATATTTAAGAAAGGAGATAGGAGCAAATGCGACAACTACCGGGGAATAAGTTTACTGAATTCTGGATACAAAATATTTGCAAAGATCATCACAAGAAGAATTAACGCTATTAGCGAGAACATCCTCGGAGAAGCTCAGCATGGATTTCGAAAAGGCCGCTCGTGTACAGATTGCATTTTCTCAGTAGTCCAGATGATTGAAAAACGACGCGAATATAACTTACCAACTCTGATTGCTTTTATAGACTACACCAAGGCTTTCGATAAATTGAACCGAAATAAACTATGGGAAATTATGATCCGCAGAGGCTTCCCCCAACACCTCGTCAGAGTTGTACAAAGTTTCTATGCTAATACAAGATTCAGGATTGATAAGGAGACGTCGGAGGATACAGTAGAAATAAACGGTGGAGTAAGGCAGGGGTGTCCCCTGTCTCCCACCCTATTCAACATATATATTGACGAAGTGGTCGATAGGTGGCAGCGTACGCTATCTACTCACACTGAAATAAATAATACACATATTGACACTCTACTTTTCGCCGATGACCAAATAATAATTGCCGAATCAGAAGATGACTTACAAAGAGCGGTCTATAAACTAAATAAAATAGCCAACGAATATCAGCTAGAAATATCAACTGAAAAGACCAAGATACTTGCATTTAGAGGGCCAGAACACCTAAGAGCAAAAATAGTACTCAATGATAAGCCCATAGAACAGAAAACAACCTTTAATTATCTGGGATACAACTCAGCAGATTCCAATACACATGCGGAACGATAAGGAGAACATTTAAAAATTCGAATAAAAATACTCCAAGTTAATAACGAAAATCCTCAACATCGAGTTACTCAAAATTGATTTGAAAAAGCATTTCTGGCTATATCTAAAATTCAACAAATAATTAACACTTTGAAACTAAATCTACTTATACTTTTAGAGTAATACAGTTATATGTCCGTGCATCAAGTCTAACAAAACTGTGTAAATAAAAGAGACCCTAAAGAATTTTCTGAATACATACTTTTGTATCCATTGTTTAACCACGCCTCTGGCTACTAGTTTGTTTAAAAGACGATAGAGTGTGCCACATCCAGTGGCTTAAATATGCTGCAATTTCGTTGTGCAGGCGGTTCGGAGACAACTGTTTTCAGAACGATTTTTTGATAAAACTTGAGTTTTCTTTGTTTTAAATGAAAGATAAAAGATAAATCTAGGACTGCCTAGAAATATATTTTTGCTAGCTGTTCACATGTTGATATAAATTTAACCCAAAAAGGCTCAACTTTAAGATGGAACTATTATACCTACCTAGTCTACAAAATTTTAAAAATCTGATTCTATAAAATCATCTGTATATGCTTTTACTACATACATGTAAAAACTCGTTGAAAAATGTTTATTAATAAGGTCACAATTGATTGGCTACGAAACCTTAAAAATCGCACGCGGGCGAACCCCCTTAACAATTTAACTGCGCGTATGCGCAGGAGCATAGACGCAGAGTTGGCAGAGAGGATAGAAGGAGGGGGCGCATTGGTTATTATTCAAATAATCTTTTGGTTTTTAAACGAAATATTCGTGAGAAATTAATTAATTAAGAGATGATGTTAAACCCAATTCATTTAATAAAATTTTCACTTGTTCCAAAATACCTAGATTGGGACAATGAATATTGAAAGTACTAACTGATTTGCTTATTAATTATTATTATTATTATTATCGTGATCCTCGTTTGTACCGCTTGCGCAGTGTAGAGAGGGTGTGGGGCAAGGCTAAGCTAGATTGTGCAATGCACAACAGGGCCCGCCTCTGCGGGTTACCGTGTTGGTGCGAAACCATGCTTGGCTTGCCTGTTGTGTGTGAATGTTTTTACTTTCCCATACCTTATAGGTATAGGGTATTACTTTCCCATACCTTATAGGTATAGGGTATTACTTTCCCATACCTTATAGGTATAGGGTAAGTATTGAAATCATGAAAATTTTCGAAATCGAGATTTTAACGGATATATCCGTTTTGGGTCTCTAGGAACCAAAAAAAGTGGTTTTTAAAAAATGTCTGTCTGTGGGTGGGTACGTACGTATGTACGTACGTATGTGACGCTCCTACAGCCGAAAGTATTGTTCCGATTTTGATGCGCTTTGGAATGCGGGGGTGTATCGAAAATTCATCGAAAAAATAAGCTTTTCAAAAAAATCCGAAACCGGAAACGGAAGTTACGCATGTTTTTTTGGTATCACTTTTTTCGTGATTACAATTTTGAAACTTTTATCGCGGATAACGATAGAGGGTCATAAGACAAATCTGCTAGTTTTTTGCCGAACTCGCTAGCTTTAAACTGAAGGACGCTATGATTTTTTGAAAATTTTGAGTTTAACGCCCAATTACTCGAAAACGGATGAATCGATTCAAATGATTTTTATTTTCTGAATAGTATATGAAGGGTAAAATGAGGTGATATAAAAAGTTTTTTGAAAAATTATAAGGGGCCTAAATTACGAATTTTCAAAATTTTGGAAATTTTCAAAAAATTATTTCTCAAAAACTGCTCCAAGGAATTTTTTTAAATTTCATATGTCGATAGACCTCGCAAGGGGCTATCGATATGTTTTTTGAAGAACTCCGTAATTTTCCTGTGGCGCCCTCTACGAAGCTTGGAAGTTTGAAACTTCAAACTCCTTTAATTAATAAACGAAAAAAGATAGGAAGCTGGGGTTTTCACTGAATCGCTCAGTACGTAATGGAGCATATGAATATGCAAAGAAATATTACACTCGTGGATATATGTAAGCGCACCGGCCCCCTCCCCCCTCTTTTTTAGAAAAATATTTTTTTTTATTCTAACGGTTGTTATTTGTTTGCGTCAAAGAATCTTTTTCCGCGAAAATAAAAAAAATCGATTTTTTATGCCCTACAAAATATAATTTCCAGGGACTTAGAAAATTTTACCTCGGTAGCAACAGCGATCGGTACTAGTTAGACCGCGCGACGTATATAGTAGAGAATGAAGTATGCCTGGTTGCATATTAAAAGGAAATTAAGGGGCACCGCAGATATTTGGCGGGAATTCTTACAAACCTTGTAAGTCTGTTCGTTACGAGGCAAGGTTTTAGGATAGCACTTGAACAACCGTTTTGAGGAAAATAACTCTACTGTTGAATAAAGATGATATGAACAGTTTCCAGTATGGGAAAGTCCAGGGAGGCAGTCGCGTCCACTTATTTGTTTATGGTCTTGATACTCCTCTAATGCGACCGTAATTCGAGGAGTGCCATTAATTTGATTTACCCAATGACAAATGGAGGTCGGGACCCAGTACCGATCCCCCAGGGTATTAGAAAAATTTCCGACCCTGGGGAGATTCGAACCGGGAAGCGTTATGAATGTCAAATTTATTAGGGTTTGAAATAATTGCTTTTTGTAATTTTTAAAATATGTATAAACTGAATTAATTATTGCAATAAGAAATTTTTTATTTATCCATTTTGAATTAATTAATTATAGTAAGTTTATATAGGCAAACTAAATAACATATGGGAAACGTTCCCAGGTGTTAATATCCATTCAATTCAGTTTGTTTCATATATTTTTCTCGAGGAAAAAATTGTAAATTATCTACAAAATCTTTTTCTTTGAAATAAACTTCTTGTTCAGAAATTTTTCCAGCTTTTAATAAATTTATCATTTGTTTATAAAATTTATAAGCCATTCTGTATTCGGAAGTTCTTTCTGGTATTTTATAAGCCTTTTCGAGTATTACAATTATTCCAGCGCCTAAACTCAAAGAAATTAATGGAGGTAATAAAATTCCGGATAGACTGGATGTACTAAATATTAAATTTCCACAATTTAATCCTATTCCAATGTTTTTATAAAAATGAAAACTCTTTCTGTACACGTATAATCGCTTTTCCAGATACATCTCCATTTATTTTTTACACTTTTTCTTCTTCCTTTTAACGGTTGAACTGGTTGGTCCATGTTTCATTTGAGATTTTTTCTTTCCACATTCAGCACAGATGGTTGAATAATATTCACTTCCACCTTTTCCACTTTTCAATTTTAAAGGACCCTTATTCTTTGTGTGCTTTTTACACGCTAGGCAATAGATTTCACTCATTTATAAAGGAGTAAAACATTTTTTAATTTAAATTTACCATATCAATCGAGAGGAAATTAAATTTTTGATTCCAACACTCGTTACAAATTTTTACAAACTGTTCTTTGGAAATGTTTGAAATGTAATTGTCGTAAATGAATTTGATATATTTTGGAGGTAATTTGAAAATAAACATGAAATCTGCGTTTCCACGTATAAATTTAGGATCAATAGCTGAAATTGAATGAACAATATAAATACACGAAATTCCTTTGTGTCTTCCTCTGGTAAAATAATCCTGAACTTTGGTTTGCTTATCCAAAGATCCATCGTCAAATATAACCAAACTATCTGGTAAGCATTCGTCTACAGATAAAATATTTTCCCATTCACTTTCAAAAAATAATTTACATTTTACATTTTTAAATACTTTACGTAAGTTTTGATAAATAGGTTGATCTGGTGATCTCGTATAAATGTATAAATTTTTATAGTAAACCCGTTTCTCATTAAAAATAAAATTTAGAGTCAAATGTGTCTTGCCGCTTCCACTTGGACCTACTATAATTGCACGAATTCTTGGCTTACCTTCACAAGTTTGACCAGCTTCTAAATCTTTGAAATATTTGAGATTAACTCCCTTGAATCTATTCATTTATATATAAATGACGAATTCAGTAGAAATGAAAAAATTGTATCAAAAACTGAAAAAAAGATTTGCAAAAGAGACCGATGAAAACGAATCAGTACATCTGACGACTATCGATCAAGATGTAACTGATGACCGCCTACATGGTCCGACTACTAGCAAACAAGATTGTCCGATGAGTGTCGATGAAATGATAAAAATAAAAAATAAAATTATGGATAGAGAGATAGCTGTAGCAAATAAGGAAGTTGTTCAAAATAAGCAGAGAGAGAAAAAGGAAGAACCAATTACAAAGCGATTAGATAAGATGAATAAAAATTTAGAAGAGTTGGTAGATATTCTTCTTCTTCTTAGGGTGCTTTGTCTCTTACGAGAGGTAGCGATCTTCTCTCCTATGCCTGTGTTGCGCGTTTAGAGTGCCACAGACATAGAGGACCTACAGCTTAACGTGGGCTCCGAACCACGGGAAGTGTAAAAAATCTAAATCCAGAAAATCGATTCCTGAACCCATAATTGAAGATGAAGAAGATGAAGTTTTTGAGTATAGTGATATATGGAATGATTTAGAAGCCGATGCATCTAGAACAAAGAAACATAGAAAATATGATGGTATTTACGGTCCTAGATTCGATTTGCTTTCTAAAGAATTTATGCTTGGATCAGAAGTTATAAAACCAACTAAATTGTCTGACAAAGATGCATTTTACTTACTTGAAAAAACTTTACACAATTACACCAGGATTAGAAAAATTATCATTCGATAGAGAAGCACCTGAAATATTTGATTATACTTCCGATGATCTCAGTACGTTTTCAGAAATTTTAAGAAAATCAAATTCAATGATTCAAAAGTATAATCCAGAATCAAATAGACCGTTAACAACAAAAGGAAGCAAGTGGATGAATTTAATTAAACAAATATGGACTGAGACACCAAGAGAAAAAAGTAAAAGTACAACAGTCGCAGGACTTTCAAAAACAATTCATGAATGTTTAAAATGTATTCAAAACGGATGTTGTGATAAAGCAGGTGGATTAATTGAAAAAATACCAGAAATGCATTCCACCAGGAATGGATATGAATATTGCGGTCCGTTTACTAAATATAAAAAGAGAATTGAACGAGGTGATCAAGGAATAAACGATTTGGATAAATCTTGTAAGGAACACGATAGAGTATATACTGAAACTGGGTACTACAATGATTCTAAAAATCGTAATCCTGAAAATTATGAAAAAATAAAACAATCTGATTTAGAATTAATAGATAAAGCAGACAAAATAAGTAAATCAAAGAAATATAATTGGAAACAGAGAATGTGGGCCAAAGTTGTAAAGTATATGATGAAAGGAAAAAATTTTTTAGCTGCTGGAGATGTAAATTTACAAGTCGCTAAAGCTCTTTCAAAAATAAAAAATCAACCAGAGGTTGCAAAAATGATTTTAGATTACATAGAAAACGAAAATCATCCTTATCGAGTATTGGCAGGTGGTTTATTTGATTCTCTAGCGACCATGGGTATTTCTGACGTTGTAAATATTGGAAAGGGGTTTTACGATTCGTATATAAATACTAAACGTTATAATAAAGAAAGCGATTATTTTGACGTATCAAAAAATTTACAGAAACAACAACTTCAAGTTCAAAAAGATTTGTTTGATTTATTACAATTTGAGGAAAAAGAAAAACAAGTAGAAGAAGAGAAAGAAAAAGAAAAACAACATGAACCCAAAAGAATTTTTGAACTTCCTCGTAAACCTACTCTATATACTTTGAATTAATAAATGGAAATGAAATTGACTTCATATCAACGCAAAAAAGTTGTAGACGCATGGAAGAAAAATAAAAACGTAAATTTGGTAATTAAAAAAGCAGATAATAGTCTACAAGGTTTCACTTCTCAAATAAATAAACGAGACGAAGAAAAATTAAAAAATAAAATCAAATCAAATTCCAGTTACACGTTAAAATTATCAAACAATCAATTAAACAGATTTATACTAACTCCACAATCTGTATCTGACGCTTTGAGGTATGTAAAAAAATTAAAGTTAAAAAATTTTCGAGACGTTTTTGTAGATTCTTTTCCAAATAGATTTTCAAAAATCGAATGTGGATTATTATTTTATTTACCTCATGCAACGTGTTATATAATCAGAGGAGACACCGTATTTTATTTTGATTCATCCGGTAATAAACCATATTCTTTTATTTTAAAAGCTTTCAAAAATAAAAAACTTGTATACAATAAAATAAAAATCCAACCAGATAATACGAGTATGTGTGTACATCTTTGTTTAGTTTTCCTAAAATTGATGGAAACCGCTTCATTTGATGAGGTAATAAAAAATTTGAAAAATAACAAGATAAACCTCATTAAATCCCTACTATTTTAATTTTCATATAAATGAAGCGCGATTTCGCAAAATTGTTAAAAGATCAATCTGATTACATAAAATCAGCCTGCCATAGAACATTTAAAGTAACTACAACTATAGATTTAAATAAAGATGATAGAATTCCGTATAATTTTACGTTAACAGAGAGAGCTATACATTTTCGTAGAAGTTACCTTTATATAAGAATCAGTATAAAAGCGGCTGATGGAAAATCAGACATTAAAACCAAAATTCAATTAAGTGATGGATGGATTTCAAAACTATTTAGAAAAGCTAGAATATTAATCAAAGATAAAGATGTTCAAACAATTAGTAATATTATGATGGCTTCGCCAATGAAAATGAGAGTAAACTGGTCTGATGAAAATGTTGGCAAGAGTCTTGTTAATGGATTAGATGCAAAAGATAAAGCAAGCGGAGGTGGAATTCACGAAGGAATAATTTCCTTAGGAATTCTAGTTCCCGGATTTATGGATGATGTTGATACTCCGATATTTAATTTAAATTGTAGTCTAATCTTGGAAAAAAATACACATACAAATAATGATGCATTATTTGTATACGAAGAAGGAAAAACTAATCCGAAAGGATCGATTATGATTGAAGATATGTATTGTATGTTGTATGTAATTGATTTTCAAACTCCAGCAAAATTAGCCTTACGAGAAGCCATGACTTCTAATCTGTATCAATATAATTTTACTTTTAACGATATTCAATGTTTAGAATTTGATGTTTGGGGTGATGAATATACCGCAATTTTATCGGAGCAATATCTCGGAAACGGATTTATATATTTTGCGGTTGTTGCATTTGTAGAAAAATCATCTTTCAATACTCAGAATAAACATATAAATTTTACTCACGCGTCTATTAAAAATTGTTGGATCACAAGAAATGAACAGGAATATCCACCTGAAAGACAAAATCTGAATCCAGATAAAAAGAAATATTTATGGGAATTTTTAAGATCTATGGATTATGATAGAGCTAAATATGGTGCGAGTCGAAATATAGAAACTTATCACACTCCAGAAATGTTTTTTTTATATAATTGGCTCATGCTAATTGATATGAGATTTCAAGATATTGATACCAGTAATATGAAACCGGTAATTAAAATTAATACTGAATTTCACACATATCATCCACAACATACTAATATTGAAGGATTGAAAATGTTTGTGTTGTTGTTTTCCAAAAAAACCATGGTACACGATTTTGAAAATGATACACTAGAAGCTAAATCGTATAAAAAATAATTTTTAAATAAATGATTGCGACTCGGAGAAATTTGTACGAACTGAAAGGAACTACCAAGTATGGTGCAGTTTATAATTTTGGAAATAATAAAAAGGAACTAGATCACAACAAGTTCAATTATTATTTGGGAGTCGTAGACGTTTTAATTCCGTGTGAAAAATATCATTCATCAAGCTGTCTAACTGTGGTTCCAGAATTTTACATTCCTAAATTTAAAATTTCATTCGGTAAAGATGAAAAACAAAATGCATATTTTACAATCTATCTAGCAGATCGTAAATATAATAATTTTGAAGAGTTTAGAGACAAAATCAAATCAGAATTGATTGAATTTTCTGAAAAATACCCGGTAAAACAAATTGTCGAAAAAAGACCCAAAGTTGACGATTTTAAAATTAAATTTGATCCAAAGGATTTTGTAAAAATTTCATATGATTTTAGCAAGCAAGAATTAATTGATGAATTGTTGGAAAATAAGGTAACAGTAGATGTTCAAGGAACCAAGCTTCGTTTCAATGATTTCTGTGAATATATTAAAGAACAATCTAAACCAGGAGAATCTGTATTTTTAGCTAAAAGAAGTATCAATGAAATATTTCATCAATTTCCATATTTCATGAAAGCAGTCATTGGTTCTAGAGCAACGATAAATGACTTTAAAATTGAAACAAAGAAAACTAAAGTGGAGTGTACTATCTCTTATAATAAAGAAAATAAATTAGAAAACAAAATTATTGAGTCAATTTTAAGTAATTCAGATACACTTTCTTACTTTAACGTAAAAACGAATGAACCTGGATTACTCGTTTTAAATGTTTTAAACGTAAGCAAAGATATCTTGGTAAAACTTGAATCTATTCTGAACGATGCCATCAAAACACTAGAAATACCTTCATCGTTTGATATTAATAAATTAAAATTTGAAATGGTTGAAGGCGAAACTCATATTTCGTTTCCAGTAAAAACGGTAATAGGAAGTGAATCTAGTTATTTCGAAAAAATATTTAGAATTCCAAAATATACGATATTTGAAGCAAATCAAGAGTACATTTTTGAAATAAATCCCTATTCTCAGTTTAATTTAATTATCAAGTCAAACATGATAGATGGACCGATATTTAGATGGAAGGTGGAACATAATAAAAAGAAATCTTCGTTTATAACACCAAACAACATTTTATATTTTCCTTTGAAAGAAAAACAATCCATACTAGACGAAATAAAATTCACATTTGAAGTAGATAAAAACGACCTACCTATATCAGTATTGGTTGATTTTACCGCTAAAGAAAAATTAAGTGATGGTAACGGAAACGTTTATAAAATACTAATGTAAATAAATGAACTTGTTTTTACTATCTCTCTTTACACTAACACAATCGTTTGATCTATCGTCATATTTAGAAGAGTATGGATATAAAGATAAAAATTTAATAAGCGATAATAAAACGTTAACGGAAGCACTAATGAAATTTCAAGAATATTATGGTTTACCAATCGATGGAACTTTGAATGAAGAAACTGAAAAATTAATAAATACTCCAAGATGTCAAGTTGCCGATTTCAATCTTGTTGGTTCAAAATGGAATACAGAAATTTTAAAATGGAATTTTTTTATGGGAAACGATACTGTCATTAATATAGCAAAAAGAGCTTTTAGTGAATGGGAAAGGGTATCTGGATTAACATTTGAATTTTCTAAAAATAATCCAGATATTTTAATACAATTTGCCAACAGACCCACCGGATATCACAGTAATAATATAATTTGTCAAAGGGGGCTATGTCTTAATCAATTTGATGGAAAACCAGGAGGAAAAATTGGACATGGGTTTTTTCCAACACCAAATGGTCAATGTAAAGAGATTCATCTTGATATATCGGAAATTTGGTATTTCGGTGATGGTGAACTTACTTCTGATAAAACAGATTTATATTTTATATTATTACATGAAATTGGTCATACTTTAGGAATTAATCATTCAAACGATCCAGATGCTGTTATGTATCCATATTATGAAAATTCTATAAAATCGTTACATGATGAAAATATATTAGCTGTACAAGCATTATATGGAAAACGTAAATCGCCAACTAAACCAACTACAACTAAGCCAACTACATCTAAACCAACTACAATTAAACCAACAACTCCACCAGATTTGTGTTCGATATAATTCCAGATAATTTTCTAATAACATCAAACAATAAAATGTATGTGTTTTTTCAAAAATGGGTTTGGATAGTAGACTTGATTACTAGACAGCATTCAGAGGCTAGATAACTAACTAATGTTTTAAATTTTTTACCAGACAGTTTTGAAAAAATATCACACATTTATCAAAATTCAAACGGAGATGTTGTTATTATTATAAATAATTCGTTATATATAATTCAATATCCAGGTTTTCAAATAAAATCCGGATTTCACAAGAGACCTCTAGATGTTATAGGAATTCCAAAAGATTATAAAAAATTAAATTCCATATTCAATTCATACTTTGGAAAATCATTTGCTATATACAACAATATTTTTTACGTAGAATTGGACATTTGTCTTTATAGATCACAAACGCATGGAATGGTTCAAGAAAAATTTCCGGCTATACCCCTAAATATTACTCATTCGTTTAGATATAGAAATGGAATGATTTATTTCTTTAAAAACGATACTTTTTATGAATTTGATGAATTTAGTAATATGCTGATTAGAACTAGTAAATATAAACATGAATTGTTTGGAATAAATTGTCCCACAAAAAATATTTTCAATCAATTAAAAGAGATGGTTACTAATCTTGAAAAATACATTTTGTAATTAAATGAACGTGTTGACGGAGTTGAATAAATCATACGAGTTTAAAAAAATTTCAGATTTAGATGTTGATACGCCTTACAACATTTCAAAATTTGAAATTGTAAAAACAAAATTTGGAGATAAAGCTTTGGTTGTGTTAAATGAATCAATCAAAGTATTTCTTCCAACTTATTATCTTCACATAGTAAGGAAAAATAAATTGGATACTTGATATTCAAATATTTATTCGTTAGTTCATAAAGGAGATGGGCAAATTGAATTTGTTAAAAAAGAAATTGCTAATTAAATGGAAGATTCATTAAAAGTATGTGCGTATGCTATTAAGGATTTTACAAGAATTGCTTTAAGAGAAATAGAAAAATTTATTTTACAATTACTCAATGAAGACAAAGATGTAATTATAAAAACAAAATTAGATGAGTTTACGAAATTGCTAAAAGTACATGAAAAGCTAGTTTGCATAAAAAAATATCGTTTTGATTCATCAAAATAATAATGAGATTGTCTATTTTAAAACAAGATTTAAAAAGATGTTATAGATCTTATAAGGAATTTATGATAAAGATGGGTTATGAACGCTACTTATATAGAGGATCTTTTATAAAATTTAAGAAATAAACTTCTTTTATTTTTAATTCATATAAAGATGATGAAAAATAGTTTTGAAATAATTAAAAATGGGAAAAAAGAAAATATTTGAAGGTTCAATAAATGTATATACTTTGAGAGGAAGAGAAAATCATTACAATGAGTTAAACAAGGTTGTATCAGATGCAGATGAAATAGAAATTGAATTTTATTATCCAATAGAAGATCCCATTTCTATGAAATTTACTATTAGGGATAAAGGATTTTGGAGTAATCGAGATGACTTTACGTTAATGTCACTAATTTTATTTATTCGGGATGGTTATATGAAAATATACGAAAACGAAGAAATATATGGCGTTTGGGGACATAATATTGGTAGCTTGTTTATCGAGGGAATTTATAAAGAAGAAAACGTATTTACTCTACCAATTGGATCGTAAATTTTAAAAAATGAAATTTAAAAATATAAATTTAAAAAGGAAAGAAAGCTGCTACCCTTTTTGAGTATCAGCTTTTTTTAATGATTTTTTAGATGTAAAATGTAATGTAAAATGTTTAATAATATTTTATATGTTAAATAGACGTGTAAAAATGACGTACTCACTTAATGAAGTTTGCTATGAACAAATCAAAGATAATTATTGGTATGGTTTATTTGGAGATTTCAAATTAATCATTGATAAATCAACTGGATTCTTTAATGCAACCAAGTTATGTAAGAGTGGTGCCAAAAAATTTAAACACTGGTTGGAAAATGAAAAATCTAAAGAATTGATTGAGTATTTTGGTAGTCGGAATTCCGGCCACCAAAATAAAGGCGTAAATCCAAATTCTCCCGTAGTAGGCGCGAATTCGGACCAACGTATATTTTATAAAATTAAGTCTGTTGGTCAAAACGTGAAAGATTTATTAATATCCGGTACTTACGTTTCTGATGATTTAATACTATCTATATCTACTTGGATATCAACTGAATTTTATGCTAAATGTAATAAAATTATCAAAGATTATTTTGTAAACGAATTTAAAAATAATATATCAAACCTGGAAACTAGAATTTCAGAAATTGAAAATAAAAATGAACAATTACAAAATAGAAATCAAGTACTTGAAAGATTTCGAGTAGACGTAGCTCCTAAAACAAATAATACTCCAAATTCCACATGTTTGCTATATTACAATTGAATAGTGAAAAAACAAATTTTATATATTACGTTATTAGAACTCAAAGACAACGTTATATAGTAGTACAAAGACAGATTAGAACCAAATATCCAAATTATCAAATTTTATTTGAATTGGAATATAATCCAAACGGCATCAACTTGTATAATAGAATGAAGGAGTCTCTAATATATTTAGAATTTCGTTTTAACGAATTTAATCTAAAGAATAATAAATCGATTGATGACTTGATACAAGATATAAACGCATTAGTTGAAGTAAATTAAGTCCCCGAATTCAAAAATTGAAAATAGAAAAAAAGAAAGCCGGTGCCCTTCTTGGGTATCGGCTTTTTTTACGATTTAATGAATATTATTTGTTGCCCCAACCTCGCAGCAAACCGTGCGCACCAACCTATTTAAAATGTGCGCTCCGCCAACTAATTTAAATTATACTACTTCAAATCTATCCTTGATTCTAAATCCAAATTATTCTTATTATTTTGGATTGTCATTCTTAATGACTTGGCGCGATTTTCTAACAAATTAACATCTTCAACCAGCTTCCTGATATTATATTTCTTTTTACGTATATTAGCTTGAATTTGTTCTAGAAGCTTCTGATCCTTTCTTATCTCTTCTATAATTTCTGATTGACTTCTAATACGTTGTGATCGTAAATTCTGATTTTCCTCTCTAAGTCTCTGTAGTTCATCTAATAAGTGTTGCACATTCGATGTTTCTTGGTCGAGCTCCATTTAACTTTTTAACTTGATTTAAAAATTATAGTCCCTTTTATATGCTTGCCTACGTCATATATCATGCATGGAATATCCGCGAACGTGTATAAATTCTAGACTGTTGTGTTTTGCAGGAATCATTTATTAATTTTGATACAACACCATTAGATGTCGCAGAGATTTACATTTTATTATTTTCAAGTGCATTAGCGTTCCTAGGTCGAAAAGGAACGGTTAGAGCAGTGGTTTCCAACCTGTGGGGCGCGCCCCCCCTAGGGGGGCGCGAGATTGTTGCAAGGGGGGCATGCAGCTGTTTCCAAAATATCATTTTCGAATACAAACCAAAAAAGTCGAATAGGTGTCAAAAAAATGAATCAGCAAAATAGGTATCAATATTTTAAGTTGTAAAATATAAATAATTACGATCTTGCCAATGATAAAAATTGTATTATAATATAGTATTTTTATTTGATTTAAATAATAACCCTTTTAGATGGATAAATACGTAACTGGGTTGAAAAGAAAATTAAATGAAGCAGAAGCAGAGGGCAAAAGAAAAGGTGATGAAAATAACGGAAATACATCTTCGCAAAATAGTAAACCTAAATATAGAAAATATGATCCAATGTACTTATCATTAGGATTTACATATAAGGTTATTAATGGCCAAGAACGACCAATGTGTTTGCTGTGTATGAATACTTTGGCCTCAGACAGCATGAAACCAAATAAATTAAAACGACATCTTGAAAAAGTACATGCAGATCACGTTGGCAAGACAAGAGAATTTTTCCAAAGAAAATTAGAGAATTTAAATAAACAACAAGAAATGTTTTCAAAGACCATGTCTGTAACACAAAAAGCATTGCTTGCGTCATATAAAGTTTCTTATAGAATTGCTAAATGCAAAAAACCCCATTCAATAGGAGAAACTTTGGTGCTACCTGCAGCTATTGACATAATAGCTACGATGCTCGGTGAATCATATGCTGATCAACTTAAAATCATTCCACTTGCAGATAATACGGTGGGAAGACGAATATCCGATATATCTGAAGATCTTTGCGATCAATTAATAGAAAAAGTAAAACTATCTTCTTTCGCGTTGCAAGTAGATGAGGCTACCGATGTTCTTAAGGATGCACACTTGATAACATATGTAAGATATGTTGTGGAAACTGATGTTAGAGAAGACATGTTATTCTGTAAACCTATTGAATGCAATACTACAGCAAGTGAAGTTTTTAATATCATTGATAATTTTTTTAATGAAAATGACATTCTGTGGGAGAACTGTGTTGGACTATGCACAGATGGAGCTCCATCTATGGCAGGAAAAAATGCTGGTCTACAGGCACTAGTTCGAAAGGTGGCTCCTCGTGCAGTTTGGACGCATTGCATGATTCATAGACAATCACTTGTTTCAAGAGATATGGGTGAAGATCTACTAACAGTATTTGAAGTTATTATAAGAGTTGTAAATTTTATCAAAAATAGCCCATTAAGAGGAAGGCTTTTCGCAAAATTGTGTGATGACATGGGTTCAGAATATAGATCACTTCTATGTTATTGTGAGGCACGTTGGCTTTCTCGTGCCAAAGTACTTCAAAGGGTGTTTGAGCTAAAAGAAGAGATCGCCATATTTCTTACTGATAAAAATAGAGATGAAGCAAACTTGTTTTATGACACGAAATTCCTTGTAAAACTTGCGTATTTAGTTGATATTTTTCAAAGACTCAGTACTTTAAATAAATCAATGCAAGGGCCTCAAATTCATGCTTTGCATTGGAACTGTGGATAATAAGTTTGAAAAATAATAACTTTGACATGTTTCCCACTTTTAAAATTACCTGTCTTGCTGATGAAATAGAAGAAAGTAAAGTTCTTATTAATAATCATTTGACCAGTCTATGGAAGCAATTCTCGTTTTACTTTAAAGATCTTGACATGTCCAAATATGAATGGATTAGAAACCCGTTTGTGATTGAAAAATATGATGATTTTGGCCTTACGACAGCAGAGCAGGAAATGATAATTGACTTATCTAGTGATAGCACATTAAAGCAGATGTTTCAAGACGAAAATAATATTGTTACGTTTTGGCTACGAGTAAAGGACGATTTTCCTACTTTGACAAACAAAGCTTTAGAAATTTTATTGCCATTTGTAACATCTTACCTATGTGAAACTGGTTTTTCTACAGTAGCTGTCTTAAAAACAAAGTATCGATCTCGCTTAGTGATTGAAAAGGAACTGAGAACCGCGATTTCTTCAATGATACCACGGTTTGAAAAAATTTGTGCTGAATAACAAGCTCAACCGTCGCATTAAATTTTTATAATGTTGTATTAATTATATATTCTTTTTTTTGTATTTTTGTAAGATTTGTTTTTATTACATTTAAAATTATTATTTCTTATAATAAATAATTATTTTTTTATGTATATTTTTACATAATATTGTATATTATTTTGTAGCCCATTAAATAAATTATAATATCAATTGAGTATTTATGAAATTAGATTGTTAGAAAAATTAAGGGGGCGCAACAATTTTTTTTAAAGGGTGGCGCAGGTACAAAAATGTTGGAAACCACTGGGTTAGAGTACATTAAGTAACGCCAAAAGTGCATCAGGGAACGGTGTTGGCCTTGAACGCCTCATTCAGATGAACATGCTGCGGTTGCTTTATCGCGCTTTTTAAATTATCTCAACAAAACTATTTTTAGACACATATTTTATCTATCTTTTTTTAAATGAATAATTGTCTTAATAAAATAAATTTATAACATAATCTAATGTAAACAAATTATTGGAATTTTGAATAGAATAATCAGTGGGGGACAGGCTGTCCCCCAATAGAGAATTGTTTATTTTGTTAATTTTTAACCGTATTCTCATTGGGGGGTTTCAGACCACCCAATGAATTTTTAGCATGTTTTAGCTTAGATTTATAAAATTCCAATATTTATGACAAATTTTCATTCACCCTAGCAAATATATCAAAATTATTTGAGTATTTTATTAAAAATAGTTGGAAGGTGTTTCACCCTCCAACTCAAACGATAACATCCTTTTGATCTACCCATTGATTATGAGAACTATCAAACCATCCATTTAATATAAACCTTACTTCCTTTCTTTCTCAAAATTTTCTCGACTAGATAATGATTTAGATATTTAGTTTTCATCAATTCATATTCATAAAATCTTCCTTTAACTTCTTCTCCGCTCAAGTCTCTTAGCATATAATAATTTGGATCACCTTTAAAAACTTGATCGATTTCAAATAATTCTGTACTCCAATTTATAGTACTCGATTTTTCAAATCATCCTTTTATCTTACTCACTCTTACCATGTTGCCAATTTCAAATTTAGGTTTTTTAAATTTTTTAGATTTTGAATTAAAGATAGTTTCAAAAATTATTTTTTCATTTTCTTTGTTAACCTCGATAGGTTTCATTTTTATTGTTGTATGATATGAATTATTATATTCTTCAACTACCAATTCGAGTACTTTTGATTTTGAAAGTTTATTATAAATAAAACGTGCCTTTTCATAGTTTGCTTTTATAGTTTTAATGACTCGTTCAACTATTGCACATTTTATTTTTCTGTCGTATGAATGATAGTGATTTATTTTATTTGCTTTGCAATATTTTTTAAACTCTCCTTTAAATTCCAAACCTTCATCTGTTTGTAAATTTTTTGGTTTTCTTTTTGAAATTTTCATTATATTGTCTAGCGCATTTGTTGTATTTTTAGATGATTTATTTTTTAATATTCTATACCATAAAAATTTTGAAAATCCGTCTATAATTAAGAATACAATTAAACCATCTATAAACATTATATCGGCTTGATGTAAATCGTCTATTTCAAATAATTTAATTTTTGATCTAGGATAATTTTTTCTAGCTGGTTTGTGTATTTCTTCGATTATGCCTTGTCTTATAGATTTCATTTAAAATGGTTTAATTTTCATTGGGGTTGGGGACCACCCAATGTATTTAAAATGAATTTATGAGATTAGAGAGTTTGTACAGGAACACATTTTTTTTTAAGTTTTTAGATGTAAAATGTTAAATAATATTTCATATGTTAAATAGACGTGTAAAAATGGCTTACTCACTTAACGATGTTTGTTATGAACAAATCAAAGACAATTTCTATTATGGCTTGTTTGGTGATTTCAAAGTAATTGTTGATAAATCAACTGGATTCTTTAATGCAACCAAGTTGTGTCAAAGTGGAGGTAAGAAATTTAAACATTGGATGGAAAACGATAAATCTAAAGAATTGATTGAGTATTTTGGCGGCCGCAATTCCGGCCAAAATAAAGGTGAAAATCCAAATTTATCCACAGGCCGGAATTCCGGCCTATGTATATTTTACAGAATTGAGCGTAATATTAACGATTATCAAAATGAGGTTATTTCTGGTACCTATGTTTATAAAAAATTGTTATTAAATATTGCAACCTGGATATCTAATGATTTCTATAATAAATGCTATGATATAATTGAGGATTATTTTACTAATGATTTTAAAAACAACATTTCAAATTTAGAAACTAAGATTTTAGAAGTAGATCAACAGATGAATCAATTGCAAATTCAAAATGGTCAATTACAAGAAAGAAATCAAGTTCTTGAAAGACATCGAGTAGATGTGGCTCCTAAAACTGCTTCAACTTCCAAGCTACACATGTTTGCTATATTACAATTGAATAGTGACAAAACCAAATTTAAATATTACGTTATTAGAACTCAAAGACAGCGTTATATAGTAGTTCAAAGAAAACTTAGAACCGAGTACTCAAATTATGAAATATTATTTGAATTGGAATACAACCCAAATAGTATAAATCTATACAATAGAATGAAAGAGAGACTGCCATATTTAGATTTTCGTTTTAATGAATTCAATATTGAAAATAAAACAATTGACGAGTGATTCAAGATATCAATTCGTTAACTGAGGTATAAAAAAATATTGTTAAATTTTTATATTAGTAAATGCAAAAGGAATTGGGAGATTGCGTTGATTGGCAACTCATTTCAAAAAAACAAAAATTATCTGAAGAATTTATTAGAGAGTTTCAAGATAAAGTTATATGGCCATATATTTCACATTTTCAAAAATTATCAGAGGTGTTTATTAGAGAATTTCAAGATAAAGTTTCTTGGTACTGTATTTCATGTTTTCAAAAATTATCAGAAGATTTTATAAGAGAATTTCAAGATCAAGTTTATTGGGATATGATATCACAACATCAAAAATTATCAGAGAAATTTATCATAGAATTTAAATATAAAGTTGATTGGTTTAATATCTTTACAAACCAAAAAATATCAAATAAATTAATTTTAGAATTCATAAACAATGAAGATTTATTTTTAGATTTATATAAGAAAGTTCATAATAATAGTGATAATAGTGATAACGATAATGATTATTAAAATAATTTTCAGTATTTTATTTGTCGTCTTTTCTCCATTTTTTTCTACCAATTCTATTAACGACATTTATTAGATAAAGAATTCACGGTTTTATTAAAATCTTCTTCAAAATTACTTCCTGCAGCTTTTGAATCTGTTTGAAATGTGTTTGATTTCTGTTTAGATTTAGTTTGTTTACGTTTCTTGTTATATTTATCTATATTGTGTGATTTTTTATTATGTTTTTGTAATATATCCGATGAACAGTTTTGTAAGTGAAGTAGGAAACTGCAGGTGATGTACAAGCACCGGGGTTTTGGCGGTTAATGCTACTTGCAGTTTTGCACTTCGCCTAAAGAGTTTGTGTCGTTAACATAACGTTCATTTAATAAAGGTTAAATGTAAATGTGCGTTTTACTTTAGAAGTTGATACATTACAATTGGCGACGAGGGAATTAAAACGAACCATTTTCAACGGAAACCGGTCAAGGGGACTAGAGATTTTTTTTAATATTGAGCTGCGAGAAAAATTAGTGCGAGCACGAGGCAAGATGGCGAATTCAGCGATCGTTGGGGTATATGGTTGTTTGCCAGAATTTTCAGCAGCGGAAGATTGGACGTTTTATAAGGAAAGGTTTGACCAATATGTCGAGGCTAATTCCATTGCACCGGAAAAACGAGTACCGATTCTATTGACGGTGATTGGTGGTCCAACCTACAAAACTTTAAGGGATCTTTGTGATCCGGTGTTACCAAAAGAAAAAACGTACGAGGAATTGTGTACATTGCTGGTAAAACATTTTACAAAACACAAGTCTACGTTCAAGGAGAGGCTAGATTTTTACGACAGCAGGCAAGAAGCCAGCGAAACAATAAATGCTTGGTATGCAAGAGTAAAGAATTTAGCCAGTACGTGCAGTTTTGGGGACAGGTTGGAATTCATTTTGAAGGATAAATTCGTTTGCGGAATGGTGCGAGGACCCATCCAAGACCGAGTCTGCGAAGAAGAAGATACAAGGAGTTTGTCTGACCTTTTGGACGTAGCTCTAAAGAGGGAAGCTACCCTCAGCCAGAGGACAGCGGACATTCACCAGGTGAAAAAGCGAGGATCGGGGCATACACCGTCCAAGGAAAGCAGCACAACAGGCGGAGAGCGAACTACAGGGCGTAGTGGAGCTACAGGGCGTAGCCAGACCAAAGGGAAAAGAGGGCCTCAGTTCGAGAAGCAAGGTGTTTCTAGTTGTTTTGCGTGTGGTAAGACTGACCATGATTTTTCAAAATGTAAATACAAGGCGTATACATGTAAAATCTGTAAAAAAGTAGGGCATTTAGCAGTAGTTTGCAGGAAACGCCAAAGTTTGCAGAACCACTATTTAGAGAATGATGAGAGCGAAGGAAGTTGTAAAATTGCTGAATTACCAATGTTTTACGCGGAGATTGTCAATGTTCATAAATTAGATGACATAAATTATGTAAATCCT
>JABXWE010102603.1:0-12164 GCA_014611495.1 Limonius californicus
AAAGAGTTTGTGTCGTTAACATAACGTTCATTTAATAAAGGTTAAATGTAAATGTGCGTTTTACTTTAGAAGTTGATACATTACAATTGGCGACGAGGGAATTAAAACGAACCATTTTCAACGGAAACCGGTCAAGGGGACTAGAGATTTTTTTTAATATTGAGCTGCGAGAAAAATTGGTGCGAGCACGAGGCAAGATGGCGAATTCAGCGATCGTTGGGGTATATGGTTGTTTGCCAGAATTTTCAGCAGCGGAAGATTGGACGTTTTATAAGGAAAGGTTTGACCAATATGTCGAGGCTAATTCCATTGCACCGGAAAAACGAGTACCGATTCTATTGACGGTGATTGGTGGTCCAACCTACAAAACTTTAAGGGATCTTTGTGATCCGGTGTTACCAAAAGAAAAAACGTACGAGGAATTGTGTACATTGCTGGTAAAACATTTTACAAAACACAAGTCTACGTTCAAGGAGAGGCTAGATTTTTACGACAGCAGGCAAGAAGCCAGCGAAACAATAAATGCTTGGTATGCACGAGTAAAGAATTTAGCCAGTACGTGCAGTTTTGGGGACAGGTTGGAATTCATTTTGAAGGATAAATTCGTTTGCGGAATGGTGCGAGGACCCATCCAAGACCGAGTCTGCGAAGAAGAAGATACAAGGAGTTTGTCTGACCTTTTGGACGTAGCTCTAAAGAGGGAAGCTACCCTCAGCCAGAGGACAGCGGACATTCACCAGGTGAAAAAGCGAGGATCGGGGCATACATCGTCCAAGGAAAGCAGCACAACAGGCGGAGAGCGAACTACAGGGCGTAGTGGAGCTACAGGGCGTAGCCAGACCAAAGGGAAAAGAGGGCCTCAGTTCGAGAAGCAAGGTGTTTCTAGTTGTTTTGCGTGTGGTAAGACTGACCATGATTTTTCAAAATGTAAATACAAGGCGTATACATGTAAAATCTGTAAAAAAGTAGGGCATTTAGCAGTAGTTTGCAGGAAACGCCAAAGTTTGCAGAACCACTATTTAGAGAATGATGAGAGCGAAGGAAGTTGTAAAATTGCTGAATTACCAATGTTTTACGCGGAGATTGTCAATGTTCATAAATTAGATGACATAAATTATGTAAATCCTATAACTATTACCATTCATGTAAATGATGTCCCTATTGTCATGGAATTAGATACAGGGGCAGGTGTTTCGGCAATTCCATATACTACGTATATGCAGAAATTTTCTAATTGCAAGCTGATGTTAAGTAAAGTTAGATTAAGATGTTATGATGGGACTGAGATAGTTACAGAAGGTGAAATAGAAGTCCAAGTAACATATAGAGATGAATCAGTTATAAGTAGATTAGGGGTAGTGCAAGGTGGTAATAGACCGTTGCTAGGTAGGGACCTCATAGAGAAATTGCAAATCAAGGTGATTGAGCCAGAAAAAGAAATGGTAAATCAGGTTCAAGAAGTAGCAGTAGAAATGCAAGACCCAGAGTTAGGCTTGATATTAAATAATTTTAAAGAGTTGTTTGAAGGGGGTCTTGGTAACTATAAATGTAAAAAGGTGGAACTGGCATTGAAGGAAGGAGTCATTCCAATATTTTGTAAGCCACGAACGATTCCGTTTGCTTTTAAGGATAAAGTAGAGCAGGAATTAAGTAAATTAGAGAGTTTAGGAGTCATTAAAAAAGTAGACACCAGTGATTGGGGAACTCCCTTAGTACCTGTTTTAAAAAAAGACGGGAGCATTAGACTATGTGCAGACTATAAGACGACAGTAAACAAGTATTTGGAAGATGTGCATTATCCGTTGCCTAGAATAGAAGAGTTGTTTGCAGCACTCCAAGGGGGAGAGGCTTTCACACATTTAGATTTTAGCCAAGCGTACCATCAGATTTCTTTGGGGGAATTAACGCAGAAATTATTAGCTTGGAGTACCCATAAAGGGGTTTATGCAGTACTTCGTTTACCTTTCGGTACCAAACCTGCCTGTGCAATCTTTCAGAAGATAGTTGAAAACACGTTAGTAGGTACACAAGGTGCTATAAATTTTCTGGATGACATAATAGTTACAGGAGCCACAAAGCAGGAACATTTACAGAACTTAAAGAATGTATTTATTAAATTAAGCGAGGCTGGGTTCAAATTGAACTTAAGTAAGTGTAGATTTTTTCAACGTCAGGTTAAATACTTAGGGCATAAGATCGATAAAGAAGGGCTGAAGAAAGATGAAGCTAAAGTTAGAGCAGTTTTAGACACGGTACAGCCTAAAGATTTGACACAAGTTCGTGCATTTTTGGGGTTAGTAACATATTATGGTAGATTTGTGCATAGGTTATCCGACATGTTAAAACCTTTATACGATTTGTTAAATAAAAATACGAGATTCTATTGGTCTGAGGAATGCGAAGATTCATTCAGGGCTGCAAAGCAGGCAATTGCCTCTGACCAAGTGTTAGTCCATTTTAATCAACAGCTACCTGTAAAATTGTCATGTGATGCGTCACAGTATGGAGTAGCAGCTGTGTTGGCACATGTATACAAAGGGGGCGAAGAAAGGCCAATTGCCTTCGCCTCGAGAGTATTGACGGCCTCAGAGTTCAATTATAGTACCATTCACAAGGAGGCTTTAGCGATCTATTTTGGGGCTACAAAATTTTACCAGTACCTAATGGGAAGGAAGTTTACTTTGGCGTGCGACCATAAACCCTTGTTAGCCTTGTTTGGGGAAAATAAGGGGGTACCGCAAATGGCTGCCGGTCGTTTGCAGAGGTGGGCTTTATTCCTATCTGGGTTTGATTACAAGATGGAACATATTAAAGGAACTTTAAATGTAGGGGCAGATGGGCTGTCTCGCTTGCCATTAAAAGTTGAAGCTGAATCAACAGAGAATGAACTTAATTATGATTATTTTCACTTTGTAGAGGAATTTTTGCCGATAGATTCAAGATTAATTAGAGTCGAGTCTCGGAAAGACCCAGTTTTAAGTAAAGTTATTATATTTTTGAACAATAAAGAATTTCCAAGCTTGAAAAATAGTCCACAGGAATTACGACCTTTCATACATCGCAAGGATGAGTTATGTGTGGACCAGGGGGTCTTAATGTGGGGATATAGGGTTACGATGCCAGAAAAGTTAAGGTTGAAGTTGTTAAAAGAATTACATTCAACACATTCAGGAATGGTAAAGATGAAAAGTCAAGTGCGTGCATATTTTTGGTGGCCTAATTTAGACCAGGACATTGAAAATTATGTCAGAAGTTGTGGGGTATGTGCAGCTTTTCAACCGGAACCACCCAAAGCCAATCTAATATCATGGCAACAAGGATTGCATCCAATGGATAGAGTTCATGTGGACTACTTGGGACCAATAAATGGCACCATGTATCTGGTGTTAACAGATGCATATAGTAAATGGCCGGAAATTTTCAAAATGTCATCTACAGATGCTAATGCGACGATTGACACATTACGAGAAGTTTTTGCAAGATTTGGTTTACCCAACAAAATTTGCACTATAAAAACAATAGTAAATAGATATTTATTTAGTTACCGTACAACAAAACATTCAAGTACAGGTGAAACACCTGCTAAATTAATGTTGGGCAGGGAAATTAAGACACGTTTAGAACTTTTGAGACCTAAATTAAAAGAAGATGCTACAGATAGGCAAATCAAAAATTTCAAAGGGAAGCGACAGTTACACTTTAGGGAAGGGGAAGAAGTATATGTTAGGGATTATCGAAATCAAAATAAAAAAACTTGGGTGAAGGGTATAGTTGAGGAAGTTTTAGGTAATAGGACATATTTGTGCAGAGTTGTTGAAACTGATCAGATATGGAAAAGACACACGGATCAAATAATGAAATTCACAAACGAGATGACTTCCACTTCTATGCCAATTCCACCAAAAGCTCCTCCAGAATACCTTTTTGTAGGGCCATTAACACTAGGTCAAGCTAACAATGAAGTGAGAGCTGGTGCTTTGAATGACAACAGTGAGGTTACGCAACCTATTACCGAGGCTGCCACTAAAACAAATAAAGCAAATACTAGTATGAGAAATGAGGCACCTAAGAGTAACTTAGGCGCAAGGCCTAAAAGAAGTGTTAAGAAGCCTGATAGATTAGATTTATAAGTAATTACATTGTTTATTTTTTTTTTATACTCCCTGTTATAAATATACTTATGTAATTAGTAGAAGTTAAGTTAGTGGGGAGGGTTTGTAATATATCCGATGAACAGTTTTGTAAGTGAAGTAGGAAACTGCAGGTGATGTACAAGCACCGGGGTTTTGGCGGTTAATGCTACTTGCAGTTTTGCACTTCGCCTAAAGAGTTTGTGTCGTTAACATAACGTTCATTTAATAAAGGTTAAATGTAAATGTGCGTTTTACTTTAGAAGTTGATACATTACAAAGACAAGGATGCAGTATATGGCACCAAATAATACCGCGAAATATAAAATTTAAAAATGTACGTGTTTCTAACAGCAGAATGCGTTCATCTGTATGCCAGATGGGATCATAAAATTATTGCAAGTTCTGCATTTTTGCCTGCATTATTGGATATACCTCGTGGTTGTCGAGTGTCTTATCGAAATTCTATTTTAAATTTTTCCTGTATTAACGAATATGGATAAAGTGAAAAGGGAAAGGGCGGTAAATTTCACCGAATTAGAGGTGAGATTTTTAATAGATATTGCTTTGCGATATTCATTTATTATCGAAAATAAAAAAAACTGATGCTGTCTCATGGAAGGACAAAAATAAAGCGTGGGAAAACATAGCCACGGAATTTATTTCAGTTACAGGCTTTATCAAGCACGCCAAAAAAAAGTAGGTCCTGTAACAAAGGGTTCATTAAATCATAAAATCGATGGACTTGCCGATTCACGAGTCCAGGTTATAAATTTACAAAAACAAATTGCTGAAAAAGAAATAGAACATAAAAAGAGCAGCAAGGAGTTTTGGAAAACGAGGAATATCGACGAATGGAGGAACACATTCAAGTAATGAGTAATTTAAATTTACAGCAACAAATTTTATTAGATATGCATGAACGATACAAGATTGAAAGTGATCTAAGGCAAGAGTTATTACAGTTAGAAATACAAAATAAAGCTTTAGAAATAGTAATAAAAGAGAGACAATGGTAATATATTAATAAATAGGATTATTTCATAAATAAAAAATGTATATACATTTTATAAAAGTGTTTCCAAAATAGCCCACTATAGCCCTACGTGTTTCATTATTATTTTGGTGTCTACGCACTTCAACTTCTTCATTATCTTGTTGTAAAATATCGTCAAAATTCTCGAAAACATCCATTCTTCGCGGATACGTAATTTTTAGGTTATGTAAATAATCACGCGTCAAATAATACAGCTCAGCTGGGCATTGATGCGCACGCGTGCACTATTTAATAGCAGCTTTTAGACTTTAATAGGAGGTTCATCCACCTAATAAGTTAACTGGCTATTAACGCTCACTAGTAGCTAAATAAGTACTATTGGTAAGTGGAAAGACGCTTTCAACAGTTAGTAGCTGAATAAAAGTTATTAGGATGTTTATTAGGAGGTGGAAAGACCGGGCCTAAGTAGGTAAGGTACCATACTAAACTTTAAATGAAACACCCTAAACTCTATTTGTTGAGCATTGAGCTAGAACGTAAACCAACGCTTGACAGGTGCGTTGATTTACTGGCTGTGTATTTACGTAATATTCCGCGCGTTTCTAAATTAATGTTCAGAATTCTTTTTTAGGAGAATTGGTGGTCTTGAAAAGAAACATTTTTTAAGTAGAGGTGTTTTATGGACTTGGAGACATCTGCATTACAAATATGCTTCCCGATATTTTCGGATAGTTTTAAGATAATTTTGACGCCACGCGATAATATCTTCTATATCCATTAACATGGATTGACGGTAGCGAGTTGAACATTAAAAATTAAATTTTTTTAATATTCCATATAAAGTCGACCTCTTAAAACTCGACAATTGGTCATCACTGTTAACGACCGTCAAGATTTTATTTATGGTTGGTATTTCGTACCAAAAAAAAATTCGTGAAGCTACACACAATTTGCTGAGAAAAAATATTCAATATTATCAAATAGAAACTAATTTAACCGATTTTCAAAATCTGTAATTATATACTGGGTCATTCATTTATGGAATAAAGAAAAGGCATTTTGCAAATAGCAATCACCCTATAAAGTAAGTACCTTGAGGTATGTTTCAAGTGGCGATGCAATTCTGAAACTAAGGACCAATAAATTGTTTTTGTAAGCTAGGGTTAATTAATTTCATTTTTTGTAAGACACACTGTAGGACACAGCAACAAATTCTTTCAAATATCCGTTTAACAAGTGAATAATACAGAAATGATTGAATTTAGACATTCACAAAAAAAAGATATTATTTGAATCAGCTGCATATTTGTTACTGTTGTTGCATACCCTATACTAAATTTTAATTGTAGATTAAATACATCTTCTTCTTAGGGTGCTTTATCTCTTACGAGACGTAGCGATCTTCTCTCCTATGCCTGTGTTGCGCGTTTAGAGTGCCACAGACATAGAGGACCTACAGCCTAACGTGGGCTCCGAACCACGGGAAGTGTAAACACTTCTATTCCAGAAAAGATTTACTAGGCAGAATACCTCGCTGGTTTGCCATTGCCTTGCGAGAGAGAACGGCCATTAAAAATCCGATGTTCCGGTACTGGGAATTGAACCCAGGACCCTCAGCGTAGAAGTCTAACGCGCTAACCTCCAGCCTACGGCCGCCTCATTAAATACATACTTAAAGTTATTTTACAAATTGTATATTTTGAGGTTTTATAATAAAATAATCAGATATTGAAAGTTGTATGGCTCTTTGCATTAAATTCATGTCTTTATCATATACAGGATGATTCTAAACATGTGTGAAAAACTTTAACCATATATAGCTGAAGTTATTTAACCCCAAAATCACCTAGTAAACTTTCAGTTACAACGATATGGGGTTTCACAGTTTCTTTACATCAGTTCACTAAATTGTAAATAACTTTTTTGGTTCTTGTTCAGTTTTGATAAACTCCGTCGTTTTGGAAAGCTAACAGTCCAACCTTAATTTCCAGTCAAGAAAAATGTATAATCGAGAGTGAAAAGTGGATGAAATACAACCTAGAAGTGAAAACTTAGGTTTAAAAAATTTGAAAATTAGGTGTATGTGTTTAAATTGTGGTTTCCATTCCAAACTGTTAAATTACTCTTTAAATATTAAATTTTCGAATAAAATTATAAAGATCTGTTTTTTTTTGGAAGACAGAATAATAGTTCATTTACATATTTTTAAATCAACTTTTCACTTCTGGTTCAGATTTCATTTACTTTTTACACTCACTTGTACATTTTTCTTGACTGGAAATTAAGCTTGTACTGTTAGCTTTTCAAAACAATGAAGTTTACTACAATCGGATAAGAAACAAGAGTTATTTATATTTAAGTAAAGTGATTTAAGTGTTAAATAACCTCAGCTATATGTGATTAAAGATTTTCACACATGTATAGAATCACCCTGTATTTACGTCCCAAACTGATTGAAACTAATACTGATAAAGTGTTATGCAAATTGTTTCTTGTCACGGTCAAAGCTTTTTTGTAGTTTATCATTTCTTACATAGGTTTAAAGTAACTTAACCCACCTTCTATGGCCTACCATCCTAAAAATCCCTGTAGTATACCTGCTACAATAAGTTTTTTGAGTCTGTATGATTAGGTGACACTAAAAAAATAATATTTTGTTTTGCTTTTATCTTTTGGCCGACTGTTTTTTAAATAATCCATAATGTGTTACAAGTTGCAACACTTTTTATCTTATCTAATACGAGAGCTATATACCAAGGCATGTAAAATAAATTAGGGGCACTGAAGCTAATAAACTGTCAAAATATTTTTCTTACACAACACAACACTGTACAAATATAAAATACAGTAATTTCAAATGCATAGTTTAAACTTTGATAAACCGGCGCCGGTAGCTCGGATAGGTTGGCCGTATGCCTTTCACGCAGCTGTCCCGGGTTCGAATCCGGACGCCGAGGTCGGTGGTTTTTTCTGAGCGATAAAAAACGCTAAAACGGCCCTTCTTCTCGGATAGGAAGGGAAGTAAAATCGTAGGCCCCGTGTCCAAGTGTTGTTGGGCACGTCAAAAGAACCCTCAAACAGGCTAAATTTCCAAGTGCGGTAGGATCGCTCCCTGGCGTCGGTGGTTAGCAATAGTAGCAGAAATACGCCGACGTTAAATAAAACAAACAAATAAACTAGCTTTGATAACTTTTGAATTATAACAGCCTACTGTTCAAAATTTTCCTCCAATGAAACTCTATTCAAAGTCTAAAAAGTATTTCATTTAAAACAGTTAAGGATATCTTAAACCGGTAAGAGAATTCAAAATCTACTGCAGCCTTTTTCATAGGCAATATTAGATATATATCCATTAATTAAATAGAACTTTAGAAACTAATCCAAGTCGGAATCAGAATATTCAGAAAATTCTGAAGAATCGCCACCTAAACTTATTATTAACGGTTTCACCTTGTATTTTGGGGAATATTTTATTCCATTTTAAAATACGCACACCGAGTACAGACCTGTAGACTAGTAACAACCGCTTGTTCTTTTGTTACGGCATTACAAACTTCACACTGAGAGGAAATGACAAGATAACAGCGGCTCAAAGATTCGGTATATTATATATTCGGATATTTTAACATTGAGGATGTACGTGTATTGTTACTAAACGATGGCAGCTTGTAATAAGATGAAAAATTTCAAATATTTGATAAATGTAGGTTGACTTTAGCCTATTTTTCACTAACTTGACAATTTTATTATAACTTTTTAATTATTTTCGGAATATTTTTACTCTATATTATAATCTTCAACATGTTATCCACTAATTAAAAAAAAAACAGTATCTAAAAAGGCAGCATATTAATGCAGCTACTACGACAGTAGAAACTGCTTATTTTCACTAATTTAAAGGCACTTTAGTACCCCTTTAAGGCCACTGACCTGAGTGAGAGAGTCCTTCTGACCCATGAGCGTTAACAACTTTGTCTTCAGTTGCGAATCCAAGCGAGCAATCATGAGCTCGACGGCATTTCGAATTTCTCTCACTCGATCATCTTTTGCAGAACGAACTGACTCCACATTTCTCTCCTAAAAAGCAATCAATATTAAATAACATGTGTCTCAAAATAACATGCAGAAACCTACAACTTCTTGTACAATACTGATGAGCTCCATAAGGCGCCTTCTCAATTGAGCAACTTCATCTTTAATTTGAGTGATGTGCTGTTCATATACTTCTTCTAAAGGTTTGAAGGTATGCCCCGAGTGGGTTCCACCCCATAGAGCACACTGGTGACAGATACAGCAACGGCAGGTCCAACAATATACCGATAGTTTTTCCATATGGGTTAAACATCTGTTTAAAACATAGATTATTGTTTGAACTTTGTTTTTTAATCAATTACATACTTGTCACGGTCGTTTTCATCACAGCGGCTTCCATTAAGACTGACAGCTTGAAGCGAATCCAGTTGCTGAGTGACTTCTTCGACCCAGCGACAGTTGACGAGTTCATGTAGATGAAGAGAAGCTCTGCAATGTGGGCACTGAGACCTCTGTTCGGTTAGCCAACGCCGAATACAAACATAGCAGCATAGTTTTGAGCAATGGGGGCAGAGATGTGCATCACGCAGTTTTTCCATGCAAATAAAACAGCGGAACACCTCAGCTAGGGTCTGGAATCAAATTCGTCATAATTATGTATAAAAACAACAGCAGCTTACAGATTCTGTTACAGAAGTGTTCCAGTTATCCATAGTATAGGGTAAGGTGAATTTAAGCATTTAAACCGAGTACTTTAAATTTTGACAAAATTATTGTTATTGACACCTTGGCAACTGAGGATGAAGTAATAAAAAAAAACAAAAAACTGTAATTAATACATGTTCTATATTTTCAAAATTTTCAAATTTTTCCTCATATTTTCATTTTAACCCCAACAATAACGTACACATTACAACTGCAACTAAAAAATTCCACGATAAACATAACAAACACATGTTATACAAACCTCAACACTGCGATCATCTTGTTTATTTCCTGATTTACTTCTTGAACTCATGTTTGAATAGATTTCCAATTTCTTTGTACACCAAAATTGTTCCTTCTGGAACGGTTTGAGCGTTTAGTAAAAATTTACATTTTCCCCCGACATGCGTAAGTTAGCGTCTAGTTTTTAATGTTTAACATGACAACACATTTCTACCGATGATTTACGCCAACAAAATTTAATTTATACAGTCAATAACCTGAGCATAAATGTTAAAAACCTGAAAATAAGAAAGCAACTGTCAAATTTCAAAATGTAAACGACCTTGGAATAAACAAAGGAAGAAATAGGACTACAATTAATAAATGTGTAAGAATAATAGTAGTAGTATATCCGTTTTAATTGTGGTTGAAATATATGGAATTCGCATGCGTAATAAATAATTAACTCTTATGTATGAATCGTTTAAAAGAATTAAATACTGAGAATTATAAAATCATAGAAACCGTACCGAAATGATTGGTGAATTATGAGCTAATCAAAGGCAGACCATTTTTGTCGTACAGGGTGTCTATTTAGTGAGGGATTCATTAATTCACCTATCCACAACTACCGAAAAATGCTTCTAATTAAGGTTGTAAGGAATATTACTTTGCATAAAATGAGCTTATTGTAAGACATACCGTTGAGCTAGCGAAAATTAAACTTATGTAGTTTAAATCAAGTATTCTAATACATTTTAACATTTGTTATTGATGATGATTAAAATGATAGTAACCGTTGTGGGGCCAATATTTACATCTAGGAAATAAACTACAAATTATATGGCATAAGTTAGTTATTACAATCGATTTACAGGGTGATTTTAAACTTATGTTTGTTAATTACTTGACGAGAAGCATTTAACTATACTACCATCTATTATGTTTTGTACATGCACATCTTTTTGTTGATATAAAATACCCCATTTCTTGTAATATCTGCTGTTATGGTACTTTATATAATATAATACAATTATTTATAATTTTTTTAGTTTTATTTATAGGAACTAGTAAATGAACTTAAATTGGTAGAAGACAACGACCGACCGTCAGAAGTCAATGGCAGTTCATGATCAGAGGTTTAAGTCAAAGGTACAGAAGTCAATAACTGGATAATGAACTGAAACTGGTGTGGGGCGCAGGTCAAGTGGTGGGAGGTGGATCCAGACCTTTAATTCTTACCCTATTCATACACTATTTTAGGATTGATTGCAAATGTATATAAAAAACACTTGACACTTGTTATACGTTGTTGCGTAAAATCGTAAACGTAACCTATTTTGTAGCGTGTATACTTATGTTCCAAACAAGAATCATTATTAATAATATAGTTATATCTTGTTAAGCGATTTATAAACACCCGGGATATCTCGTTGCTTGGCAATGGAGTTGAGTAAGGGGGCGAAGGGTTGCTCTTCCTGAAATTTCAGTAGGGGGAGTGGGGCAAGACGACGATCGGGGCAAGATAGCGAATTCAAGTTTTACTTCAAAATAAAACCGGTAACTGTAACTTTGTCACAGTTTAGAAATCTATTCAATATGCAGTTGTAACATACGACGACACGCGGCGCTAGTGTTTGTTGTTTGCGAGCTACGACTTCCCGCGCATTTTGTGACATTTTCTTGTAAAATCGGGTCTACCTATAATAAGATATTTCGTGGAAAAAAAGTAAGAACTATGTTTAGCTGTTATTACAAACTTTGCGCGAGTGTGTGGAATAGGAGCAGCTTCAGTTTGACATAGTAAGTTGCAATGTTTACTATTTGACACACATGAGGTTAGAAAATTACCTGCGGGGCAAGTTGACTCGGGCAAGTTGACGAATTCGTCATCTTGCCCCATTTGCTCGCCATCTTGCCCCAATGACAATAATGGAAAAACTGGTAATTTCCATTATATTGCAGATGGTACGTAATTATGTAAAAAAAACTGAGCGACGATCTTGGTCCGAAGAATCCTTAATCGCCGCTCTTCACGCTGTTGAGGAAGAAAATGTACCTGTCAACAACGCCAGTGT
>JABXWE010102604.1:0-41093 GCA_014611495.1 Limonius californicus
TTGATAAACGAACTTTAATGTCGATTACATTAGCTTGATTTCGAGAATCGTTTATAAATGTTTCAAATCTCGTCAACCGTCCTTTAATTACGGCTCTTTTAGTTATTAAATCTTTTAAAATAGTTTCTGGCATAATTACCACAGTAAATGATTATTAATAAATTGATTGATCGCAAATATCCCAAATCAAAGCACACTGCTTATGAGGAAAAAGGATAAATTTATAGAAGGAAGTGGAAGACTCACTTACCCAGTTGTTTTTGTTGATGTGGATTCTGAGTGCTGTATTGCTGCTTCCGGTTGTTTCACAAGTTGAAATATCCGGCTCGAAGGACCATGTTGTGGATTGGATATAATAATTCAACCCTGTTGTAGTCTTTTTGATGATGTATGGATGAATAATTAACACAAGCGTGTATTATATATGTATGTTTATTTAACACAGCGAATACTGTACTAGTTACTGCTGTGGAGTATCGAAGAGAACTGGTAACTGGTTGCACTGTTTGAACATTAGGGTTTTCAGATCTACCTGAACAACCCTTTACATAAAAGTGGTAGGCACATAAACGGAGAAATTCAAAGGAAAGCTTAAAGATCACAAAAGTACATTGCTTAATCTTAAAAGGTTTTCCTTGTACATTTTGGAGAACTATGTAATGGGTATTTCCAGAAAATACATCTATTATAAGTTAAATACAATTGAGCTGCCGCAACAGTACGGTATGAACAAAATAACCTTCGATGAGAGTTTTTCCATGAAAAACAAGACAAGTGTGTTAACTTCATTCAAAATATCATAACTATTTCCCGAATAGTAAACAATTCATTTTCTGCAGTCGTTTTCTTCTGTTACCTACCACTGGCAAAAAACCTGAGTAAATCATTTCAAACAACAACTAAAACAAGAAATATAAATCGAACAGGTAAAACACTATCTTAAAAAATGATTAAACTGCAAAGATGCTGAGTATTCCTTAAAAAAGGCAACCAAAAAATGAAAAGGCCGTAACCTGAACGTCACGATAAGAACTGAGAACGGATGGGCAAGAAAGAACAAGTTCAAGGCAGATCCCTTCGTAAACCACCTCGAAAAGTTATTTTAACTGAATGAACAAGCACAGAGCGAAGCACTGGAAGCGAAAACTGGAAGAGCAGAGGAAGAAATAAAATTACTTTGTCCACGAGAAGCAGCAAAACTGGCAAAAGAAAAAATAAACCCAAGGAACGCTCAAGAAGGGATAGTTAAACTAACCAAAATATTAAATAGGGCATTTCGACTGACATATGTACCACGTGTCTGGTAGATGGCCGATTCAAAATCCAAGGAAAACTACTAAACGAAATATCATCGTATCGCCCTATCCCATCCCTACCGATAGTATCAAAATGTATTTATCACAAGTTTGAAGCCGATAATAAAAGGAAGTGATCCGTACACATCAGGTTGAATTCAGAAATTAACAATTAACTGTTATATAACTCCACGGGATAACGAATTTCATCGAGAAACATCAAGAGACAAAAATATGTTAAACAGTCTCTCTAGATATTGCACAGGCTAGCGACAAAGTAGGTAATCAAGTACTCAAATATAAATTATAAAAAATCTCTTTAAACAATTAACTGAACTACTGAAATTTTACATTGTGAACAGACTATAGGATTAAGCAACAAGACAAATACTGCGACTTATAAGAAATCAAGGCAAGAGTACGGAGGACACGGTGGTAGCTTAGTTAGCAGAACGCTCGCGTTATGGGTAAAACCAATTATGGAGGGGTTTCGATTTCCTAGCACTACCACGGCAACGTATTAATATTTTATGCTGCAACCCATCACATATAATTTCCCAATCTGGATACCCGACGGAGATACCAAAACCTTCTCTGGAACTTCTGTAGTTAAATTTCGATGCGAAACCGTATGTATACCTCAACGCTGCGGAGAAACACGTGGCAGAGAAGAAGCCGCTGCTTAGTGATGGGGCAAATAGGCTGTTACCGACCACAGATCACTGTACTACGGTAATATTCTACCTCTTGTGGACCAGTGACATTCCAATAACCATCCATGCAAAAATAGCTACTTTCGCAGACGACTCTGCAATACTAGCGGTAGCAGTAGGCAAAAGTACTGAAGAAACAACAGGAGTACTACAACAAACCAAGATAGTTGAACAAAACGATGTAGAATAAAGAGAAACAAGAACAAATCAGTGCACATCAACTTTATGAACAAACTGGATGATCTTGTACTAGGTAATGACTCTCAAAAACAGCATAATACCGCATACTAATACAGCAAAGTATTTTGGAATTAACAGGAAACAGGAAAGATAGAAGTGCTTTCGGCTTAGCTCAGAGTAGTAGGGGTGGTTCACGAGAAACGCTTAAGGGAAGGAAATCGAACGTGGTTGTGTACAGAGTAAGTCACAAATAGTGGGCGCCAGCTTTCGGGAATCGAACTCACCTTTATTGTGCCTGCTCCTGTATATAAATCTTACAAAGTTCATGCACAATACAATACACACAAACAAAATATATGGTGAATTTTTAAGACAAATATAATTATATTGCCCGAAATTGGTAATACACATAATACAAAAAAAAAATACAACCAAAACGGTAATAATCGTAGTTGAAGACAGAGGGAAGTTGGAACGTTCAAACAAAGAGCTCACCGCCACTGGCTTGCGGTATTTACTGTACTAAACACATAGGTTTGCGCAGTTAGTGACGTTCAAGTTACAGAAATTACTTACACTTTACGAGTAATAAGTAATGGCAATTGGCGACTGAAGGTCGCTTTGCACTGCATCAAAAAATGGGTTCAGCACCTTAAACCAGTCAACTGAATCTCGGAGCAAGTTTTCACCACAACTCAATAACAATTTTTACCTTAGTTTTCTTCAAATGGGAAGTAGAGAGAGAGACAGAGAGCAGGCACAATTTGGGGTGTTCTTATGTTCTTAAGAATCTGCCAAAAACCGAAGGCACGAGCTCGCTTTGCGTTTGTAGCAGCAGTGGCACATCCAGAGGGACAGAAAAGGGGTTCGATATTAATCCGCCAATGGCAATCAGCAAATTCGCAATGAATTGCCTTCCAAGGGTTAAATCCAGCATGTTCCTTTAAATCCAACACTTGTTGATGGTTCTCTTCACCCTACGGTGATGACAGCGATACGAGAATTCACGCGATGGACACCCATCGAAAACCCAAGCCGCCCCTGCAGTATTGTTGTCGGCGCTTAGGTCTTAATAAGCAACCGGGTCGAAAGTAGATCTAAAGTCGACTCGCGAAAAAAACGAACGCCAGTATCCAGAAGTTAACATACTAAACATACATGACAGCGTTCCCTTATGGAGTTCCGAAAAAGTGACTTCCCATAAATTAACCTTTGGAAATAATAAAATAGTAATCGACTTAAGAGCGGCAATTAAAATAAGACTTTAATTCATATGAAGCAGCATGACACATGGACGCCAGAACTACCCCAGAAAGTGCATAATAAAGAAGAAAAGAGAAGAAGTAAGTATAAAATAAAGGAAAATGTACTCCCTGCTGGGAAGAAAGTCCGAAGATCTAATGCACCACTAAGTATTTCTGTACAAACAATTATTAAAAGCAGTATGGGGATACGTTTGTCAACTTTTGGGCTTTACCAGCAAAACCAACATCAACGTAATCCAAAAGTTTCAAAACTAATTGCTGTTACGCCAGAAATAGTGATATCCACATGGTTCTAGGGGTAATAACTGTAACAGAAGAAATAAGTAGTTTTGCCCAGAAGCACGAGACAGGCTTTCATGACTATGTGAACATCATAAACTCCTCCACACTATAGAATTAGTGAAGAAGCTTAATAGGGCCAAAACATTTGAGCTAGTTTAAAGTTATGTAGTGTCCGTGAAAAAGCAGATCAAACGTTTAGTGCTAATACGTGAAACGAGTGTTCCAGGATGTTAGAACTCAGAGGATATCAATGGGTTGATTTTTAACATAAACAGTTAGACAGTTTAAATTAGCTAAGAATTGCTGATTCGTCTTTTAGACTAGTTGTAATGAACTTTCAATAAATAAAGGAGCTTACCTTTGCCATGGTTGGTAGCGGGTAGACACTCTCCGCGATCCCGGCGGAGATAGGTCTACTTCAGGGAAGAGACCCTGCCCACGCGAGACGTGCTTTCTCCCTCACCTCTAAATCATCGAGGGATTCTACACGTCCAAAATCCCTAGATCCTACGAAAAAACCACATCAAATTCATACCTACATCCTCCCTTCGCCAACACGCAATGGCAAGCGCGGCCTTATAAATGCCAACATCCCTCCATAAATGGAGGAGGCTTATGTCCAGCAGTGGACCCTAAGAAGCTGAGAAGAAGAAGACCTTTGCCATGTCAAATAGTGACACTAACTCGAAACACCTTTAGAACCTGAAGCTTCCCCGTTCTATAAATCTGATTAAATTATAAAAGATTTATGTTCTTGGGAGTATCTTTGGCAAATATTATCTTAAATTCTTCAGTAATACTACCGAAAAGCTAAACTTTAACTGGAGATCTATGTAATAATAATTATCATATTCTGAATTAAATTAAGGTATCCACTCTCCTTTCCATGTCAAAATCTATAACAATAAATCATTAAAGTCCATAAAAACATCATAACCCATAACTTTCTAGAACCAGATATAAACCCACAAAAATGTCAAATTCGTAACTTGTCAACTGAAAAAGAGAAAACAGCCATTACACGGTAATTCATAAAGTTAAGCTTATTTATAATTGAAATTATATTACAATAAATTAAATATGAAATTGAACTAACATTCCAAAATTCGTTAAAACGTTTATAACCACTAAAAATCAAATTATATAAATTCATTCTAGTTCTGACTTGAAATTTTGAATTTTTTCTATAAATTATGTCGTTCTGCAGTTAATGAATTATTATCTAACTGGACAGCTGAAAACTTCTAACAAACGCAATCTCAGAGGAATAGAGAGAAGAGAAAGTGGTTTGATTAACAAAAATCATGTTGTTTAATATGGGTATAAAATACAAATATAGAAACTTGAATTAATTTGTGCGAAATTTCCGTCTGGCACTAAAAATACCCACGTTTCTAAGTGGTATTGCCTCATCCTAGAATAGCTGAAGAGGCAATTTTCTGTTTAATATTTGCCACTAACTAAAACCAATTCTAAAAAGTGTGAGAAGATTTGAACCACAACATTTTGCTATATGAGTATGTACATTTCGATTTTGTGGATACAGTTGCACACAATATTTTAGGAAAATGCCAATAGTATTTCTTTATTTCGGAAAATTATAAAATTTGGAGCACTTGGCAATGAAACTTTGTTAATATACATATTTTTTGTTAAAATAATTTGACCAAACCTTTGAAACTGTACATAACATTTACAAATTAATATCATTTGAATGTTTAGAAAAATCATTAACCTTGGAAAGAGTTACATAGCCATTCGGTGTGTATTATAATCTCTTGTACAAAATCAGATTAAAAAATATGTTCTATGTCTAGCCGATATTTAAATTTTCAATAATTGCGGATGAAGTCTAATTATAAGTTCCATCGAGGCAAAATTAATTGGTGTTACACTTTTCTTCCAATTGTAGGAACTTTCACATTTCACCACATTATGTAAGTTATAAACGACATTCGATCTGAAAAACAGAAGAATGTCGAGAAACAGATGAAGTCGACCCATGCTAATACGGGATTTGATGATTATTTAATTGAAATTCTCTTCCATCCATATATAGAGGTAAGATAAAATACAACCCTGATTTACGAACAACAATCAATAATTGCTTTTATTGATATTAACACATATTTAACGAAAATTTACAATGTTTATAGAGTAACAAAAAGAACATGCTTCTGCTTTGGCATTTACATTGCTTCTTCCACACTAAAGATCAACAAACTTTAAATTGTTGACATTGGTTACTAGGCAACATGAAGAAAAAATGAGTTTTTAGCGAGCGTTGCTTAGGAACGTGACAATACAAACATATCTGAAGCAAATCTCCTACCTGTTTTCAGCCAATCAGAAGAAAGGGGAAAATTACAAAATTTAGTTAAACATAATCCTGGAAACTGTCTGCACATTTTGGTATCCTGCAAGAGTGTAATCTGTTTTTGTAAAAGGAAACTGATATATGTTATTATTAAAAGTTTCCTATTTTTACTAATATAAATTAAAAGGTTATTCAAATCATAGAAACCTGATCTTAACACACTCTAGCACAAAATAGTTTTATAAATTTCACAGAGGAAAAGTCCAAGTTTTTCCAAAATACATATTTGTTTACATATGCCGAAACATATTACAACAGTTCTTAATTTACATTGTGTACAGATAAGAAAACGCAAATAAGATTGGCAAATGCTTTCAAAACTTTCATATTAATGAAAACTAAGACCAAACTAGCCTGCGGTCTGAAAACTTGAACACTAAACAGCTTCGTAAAATCAACTTACACATCGGAAATAAACAAATCAAAAGGAAATCAAGCTTAAGCTTGATTCAACAATCTATTTCTGAGACTTGCTGCATTGAATAGTTACAAGTATTAGGTCTAAGATATATTATCAAATTAGGGATACATATGCAATAAATAATTTAAAAAAATAGGTGTTTGTATACAGGGTGTCCCAAAACGTACCGGAAATATTTCAAATATGAATTCTAGAACTTATTTAGAGTCGAAAAGTTTATATAAACATATGTCCTAAACGTAACTGTTAACGAGTTATCGTTTATCTCATAATTTATGTGGCTAAAATTTTAGTTCAACGAATTTTATGAAATAAATCCTTCTTTAATACATTTTTATTATTTTATTTACAAGAAATGTTCAAAATTATCTCCATTGTGTTCGATACGTACAAAGCCGTAAGTCGCAGAAAAGATCGCTGCGTTCTTAATATGATTGCTGGGATTACTGTATTCTTTGGCGTAATTCTGCTACCGTGAACTAGCTTCAGTTGCATAAACAATCTGCTTTATGTGACCCAAGATTAAAATCTAATGGAGTAAGGTCCGGCGAACGCGATGGCCATACTAGGGTCCTCCTGCACTAATCCATCATTCCGGAAAATGTGCGTTAAAGCAAGCTCTAACACGAAGACATTGATGTGCTGGTTCCCCATCGTGTTGATACCACATTACAAGTCTAATATTTAATGGCACATCTTCCGGAAATAAGGATAAAGGGTTTTCAAATAATATTCGTATTCGCACCATTCAAACGGTGTGGCAGTTCAAATGGTCCAATCAGACGATCAGTAAGCTTATCAGCTATCATATTAACACTAAACCTATGTTGAAAATGCGAGCGTCTTCTTAAATGAGGATTTTCTGCAGACGATTCGTGAAAATTATGATGATTATTGATACCATCTCGTGTGAAAGAAGCGTCATCGGTCCATAAAATATGCGGTAGGTTTTCATTATTATGTACCCAATTACAAAATCTTAAACGAGCTTCAGGATCATTACCTAGAGCTTGAACTCTTTGATGATGATATGGATGAAGCGAGCACTTCTTATTGTTCTCCAAACTTGGTTTTTACATATTTCAGTACGTAATGCAATTCTTCGCAACACTTAAAGACGGATCCTCTTGTAATAAATCAAGACCTTGTTCTTCAGCGTTTATGGGTCTACGGACATCTCCTTGACCGACTGTATGTCTTTCATTGAAAGTGCCAGGTTCCCTCAGCTGACGATGTGTAGGCAGTCTTCTATTGGAGATATCTATTGGGATATCTTCTACGGTATTTGGTATTTACACAGACCGTAAACATAATGAATATCCGGATATTCTTCATTTGAAAATAACATTGGCATTGTGAATCACTTGTGAATTACGATGGGAATAAGGATACAAAGAAGAAGCCAATAACTTCAGTATCACAGTAATAAACTGAGAAGTTACAAACAATAATTTGTTGAAAATGATATTCAAATGTTAGCAAACAAAAGACGCGATCATGGCAACTAGATCAGTATTTCAGAAATCCGTTGAACTAAAATTTAACCACATAAATTATGAAATAAACAATAACTCGTTAACGGTTACGTTTAGGACATTATATGGACTTTTCGGCTCTAAATAAGTTCTGGAATTCATCCTTGAAATATTGCCGGTACGTTTCGGGACACACTGTATATGTAGTTCATAACATTTTGATCTGCGGCCCCGCAGGCATACTTATTTTTTGGCCCACCGCCGAAAAAGGAAGGCCACCGCTGGTATGGACTACCAACTTGGAATTGTTTTATTACCACTGGACAGAAAAATATTCTCCACATTTTTAAATTTTAAAATGGCTGCACCATCCGGCCAATCTACCAATCAATGAAATCTTGCAGTTGTGCTCGTTATGCCGTCAATAATATTGCAATCCTATAATTACGAGTGCCATTTGAACTACACCAACAACTTTGGGGGAACAAAATTGAGTGGAATAGTGGCTCTAGGGGAGATGTGTAATCTGATCCGCTTTTCTAATATTATTAAACTCAAATCTACATTTTATTTTATTTGTTTAATTTACTCAGACTCGGTGTCACTAAATTCTGAGGTATCATAAGATGAAGCAGCTCCTAAATTAATTATTAAAGGATTGATTTCATATTTTAGAGCATACTTCTGTTCAACCTTAACGATCTGCTCAACGCAATTTTTCCAAATGTTTATGAGTATCTTTGATCAGACCCAGAACATTGTCGTTTAACCTAAGAGAAGTATTTCTTTTCCTGACGATTATTTTCAAAGTGCTCCATATAATTTCCAACGGATTAAATTCGCGAAAGTAGGGGGGTAATCTCAAAACATTATGGTCGTTCGCGAGGGCAGTTCCATAATTTTAAATTCTGTTCTTATATTACTTTTAACAAAGCTGCTTTGGTTTTTACATTGCCAGGAATAGAAACATTTTTTTCATTTAATAATTGTATAATATGTGCTTCTTTTGTGCTTTGACTGGGTATCCTTTCAATTTGTGCGTTGACTGGGTATCCTTTCAATTTGCCAGGAATGGTAAGATGGTATTCATCACAATCACGCTGTTTGCCAGAATGTTGGGAAGTACAAGTGTGTAAAATCAATCTGCACACATTTTAACCTTCATATCTTGGTGGTAATCTGCGTTGGAACTGCTAATGTGCTGTGTGCTGTTTTTGCTGATAATTTCAAACAGTTGTTAATGGAATCATTTCCACTACCAGTATTGATAATTATTATGCGTTTTCCTCTAGATTCTAGAAGGTGGAACATCTATGATGGTGTTCGTTGAATTATCAGTCCAACCTTCTCTGATGACGTCATGAGTATCATACCACTTTCATCCAACCAAATTATTGATCGGTTTTGCCTGTGGTATAAATTAATCATCTTAAAGTATTCGTCCTGTAACCGTACAATGCGATCGCATTCCATTGTGTAGTGCCGTTTATTTATATCTTTATATTTAAATCCCATATCTGCTATCAAACACCGTAATGTTTCTGAACTTTTGTAAGGAAAATACATTTGTTTTGATCTAATTTCTTGAAATATTTCGCATACGGCGGGAACTAATTTCTTCTTATAAAAATTATAAATAGTATCTCTTACAGTTTCCCTGATCCCTACATCAATCATAGTAAATTTGCGAGTAGATCTTTTCTTGTGGTGTGTAACGCGCCCTTTGTTGTCCTGTAAAGAACTTGTGTTAATTCTGCAACACGAGTTCGGATTTAAGTTTTCATAAATGTCTAAAATTATTTCCTACACTTCAACGGGAAGATGCTGCCGTGTTGCACTTACATTTATATTATCACTTTCACTACTACTATTTACAACATCTATGTTTTCGTCGATATCACTGCTTGCAATTTCAATAATTTTATTATTATCTTCGCTTTCGAAAGGTCTGCAGAAAGCCATGATGTAACTGCGACTGGTCAAAATTACGACCCAGAACAATAACCAAATTAGCATAGGTTCAAAAACAAATGTTTCATATTGCAAAACAAATTTAACATGATTACCTGCATCGTTAGTGCACAACAGCACTCATTATAACGTTAAGATATTTAACAATATTCAGGGAATAGATGGTCGGTGATCCGATAATTTTAATTTAATCTTACCTGGATACTTTTATTATAACATTTTATGTTATATGTAATATAATTATACCCCCTTTCAATAAAATGTTGCATCGCCAGATTTTACTGATATTGCCAAGAAAGTTAAATGCGGCCCTGATTACAGACCAACAAGCACCAACGCTATTGTTCAGAAATTACATGCTATTTGCTGACTGGTAATGGCATTTGCCTGTGGATTTAAACATTCGCTACTAAAAATTTGGTCCTACTTTACTAAAAGGAGGCGTTTTGAATAAATAGTGCTACGATTTAGGAATATTTGTCTTATAAGGCATGGATTGCTTGGTATTGGTGAAACACAAAAATTAATTCTGTAGGATATAATCTTAACATTTTCTGAATCGTTTAATAATTGTTGTAATGTGGTTTCGTATCTGCTATAAGTTTCATATGCAAGTATCCTTTACACAACTTGAACCACCCTGTACATATACGGTATAACATAATAACAACGCGGAATAAAACGAAAAAAGTAGCGGTTTCCATTCCGGAAAGCTCGAGGCACCGGACACCGTTGTGGTACCATACGACAAGCAGCAGCAGTACATTGGCGTCCGTCATAAATCTAACAGCCAATGCGAAATGGGCTTGGAGGGTCGAATATCACACGATTTTATTTACAATGACACAAACACACACGATAATAAAACATTACGACAGAGGTGCAGCTCGGTTCGTTGTTGCAAAATGCAAATACGGCGCGAGTGCTTGTTGTTCCGGTCGCGTTCCGCGAGGCGGATATAATATTTACATGGGGCGCCATGACGTCACCATGGCAGTTAGCGTTGTCTGATTGGGGCCCATGGCGCCTACCTTCTGGTCGGTGGCGCCGCTGGGTTCCCGAAACCGCACCGCATCGCGCTCGCTGCTGTTTACAAGATGATCCGCGATTTAGACATTCCCCTGCACATTTTTGCGGTTTTCGTGGCCGGACGCAAATGGCGGCTCTTTATTACCAACGGTATAATCCGCAAATGACGGCTCGACCATAAGCTCGATTGGTCCCCGGCGAGCGCACAAGAAATTAATCGACCTTTAAGTGTCGTGCCTGTCACAATAAGTAAGGATAAAAATATTTTCGATAGTTTATGGGCCCCCTTTTTCACGACCTTATCGCCGAGATCTATAATAACTGCAGTTTTTCACTGCTGCGAGATGTGGTTTCTGTCAACTCGGATTATAAGACTAAAATTGGCGAGCCTGTTTTATGGAGGAGTTTGTTTTCGACGAAGCGACGTTCTCCGGCAATACTTTTCGGGAAAAGGAATTAAAAACGCGGTTTTGAATTTACATTTGTAAAATTTATTTTTATCTCCTGCCTTGCCAACCGCTAACGTTATGCTCGTAAATCTGCTACCATGATTTAAGCTAAAGAAAACATATCAATCGTTAGATTTCGATAGAAATTTAATAACATTGTGGTTTTTAAAATTCTAAGCAGCTAAATCAAGAAACGGGAGAAATAACTTACCGCTTATGTTAAGCAGTAGAAAAGCAAAATCAGGTATTTTACGGAAAAATATTAAGTAAACCAAACTCTGACTAAAGCTGTGCCAGTACAGTATAAAAGTAATTAAGTAATTACTCATTTGTAGTTACAATACAATTACAATTACTTTACCGTTACAGATACAATGAACGTGCAAGAGATTAATTATAACTATGAATAATCACGAAATGTTTAAATTGTAATTATTTAGCCTCATCGAGGAAAATTATAATAAGACAGACAAGTTTTTATGTATTGATTATATAAAAATGCAGAAACCATAAAAAAATATATATTAAAATCTTAAATAATTAATATTTGTAAAAAAGGACAATGGCAGTTGGCTGCAAAAGAACAAGTTTGAATTGATCATCTATCCAAAAATAATATATACGTTTGCCCAAATAATTTATTTTTATTTACCTAGACCACTACTATAATTATTTTTGCATTTAATTACTTTTGAAATAGTTAATTATTTTTCTGATTACAATTACGCGAGTTGAAAAAGTAATCAAGTACAGTTGAAGGGTTTAATTAATTAACTCCCTAAGTGATATTTCTCGGATTTACACCACTTATAGTAACAATTCGTTGTACTTTCACGTAGTGCTGTCAGATTAGCTTAAAAAGTACGTAGGTGATTAATTTAGAACATGCAATTCCCAAAACATTAAGAACATTTCTACAATACTTTGCAACTTAAAACTGCAATAATCTCAAAAGTGAAATATGAAGTACTGCATGAAAACCTTTAATTTCAGTTACTACTGGTTAAAAAGTAAATAACTATAATTACGATTACTCTGAATAAATTGATAATTAAATAGAATTATTACTACATTTCTCCTTACAGTAGGTATACTTATAATTAAGTAATTATAAATTGTAAATTTGAAATCAAATAGTAATTAAGTACTGCTGTAGAATTCTATATTACCTCAGTACCTTAGTAATCAAGATTTTTTAGATTCCATCACACAGTGGCTCAACAATATTAATCTGGTAGTCGATTTCTTTATTTTTAAATATAAACTATTATTTAATTCAGTATAATATGATTAATCCCTCATTTGCCTAACGGCATTTGATTAATTGCTTATTTTGTTAATCGGTTCTTTATTTAAACGATTTGTTATTTAATCGATTATTTTATTGATCGACTATTAGCTTGAGCAATTGTTCCATGCATCGACTAATTAAATCGTCTGGTTAATCATCAGTTTAATTATCATTTACATGAAAAATTAAATCTCAGATATTTACTAATTTTGGGGACCAGCTAAAATTAAAAATATTGAATGTATTTATCCAGTTATTTTCCGTCAGGCTATGAATAAATTTGAGAATACTTCGGCAAAACCGAACTTACAAAATTATTAGAAAATCTTTACATTTTGAGGTTTGCTCAAAAATGGTTGTAATTTTACAACAAACTTAATTTTATATTCAGGTATTAAACAACTACTTAATTGTTGGTTTGTAGATTGAAGTTCGAGAAATACCCTTTAATTTATTGTTGGCTTCACTAAACTGATCGATAAATGAATGATATTTTCTTCGTTAAATATGAATTATTTTATTGAATCACTTAGTGATTAGTAATTTTAGTAATTATATAGTTCTTTTTAACTGGGGATTCCTTTATTGACATTAAGTCACAATTTCAGATGTATTCGTATAAGAAAACAATAATTAGTGGGGAATAAAAATATATTTTCATCTTAAAATGCTTTATCTCTTACCAGACGTAGCGTTCTTCTCTCCTATGCCTGTATTGCGCGTGTAGAGTTCCACAGACATAGAGGACCTACAGCTTAACGTGGGCTCCGAACCATGGGAAGTGTAAACACTTCTACTCCAGAGAAGATTTACTAGGTAGAATAACGAGGCAACCTCTAGCCCACGGCAGCCTAAAAAAAAAATTTTGCATATAGTCGATGTACTAAAATAAAATAGTAAAATCAAATACACAGGGTGTTAATGAATTGCAGGGACAAACTTCTAAGGCAAAAAGTGTTTCCTTTCAGGGATAGAGCTTCTCAAAGATTCTTTCAGAAGCGCCTAAATGTAGGCAACTCAATTTACTACCTACTATTTGTTTCCATAACGACAGAAATGAATACAGGATAAATAAAGCCCTCTTTCCCACTTCCCACGTCGTTATGGAAACAAATAGTAGGTAGTAAACTGAGATGCCTACATTTAGGCGCTTCTTAAAGAATCTTTGAGAAGCTCTATCCCTGAAAGGAAACACTTTTGACCATACATTTATTAACAAAAAATGGTTGTTTTCATGAATACTTTAAGCCCTAGAAGTTTGTCCCTGCAATGCATTAATACCCTGTATAAATTAAATTATCACCACTAAATACACTAAAAAAATAAACAATCAGCTGTAGCCGCAGTATTTACAATTATAATATACTTGCATTTTCATTTTCTTGCCGATATAACATTTTTGGATTGCCACTTAAATACAAACACTCTGTTTTTAATAATTTGGTATTTGTCATTTTGTCTTACGGAAGCGAATGAACGACATACAATTTTAAAAATAAATGACAGTTGTAGTAAAGTTCCAGGAAGTTCGAAGTGAAAAAACCTAATATACAGGGTGGCACAGCTAAACTGTCCGCCTGTCCCCGTTAAAAGAGGTTAACGGCACCCAACATACGTATAACACGGCAACCAAATCTTTTAATTGAATTGAATTGATCAATGTTACCTACTTATCACAATACTAAATCGAGCTGTTTGTTCACTTAAATTTTAAGTAAAATGTTTTCAAATAACGAGAGAACAGATTTGTTGCTTATTTTTGGCGAATGCCGTGTAAATGGACTGCAACTCGCATTATGTATCAGGCGTTATCCAAATAGAAGACCACCGTCTAAAAAGCTATTTACACGCCCTGAAACTTCTTTAAGAAACAAAGGTTTTTGTTAATTCCAGAAGATATAGACCTAAAACTATTACTACTATGGAAAATAAACTAACAGTGTCAGAGGCAGGGAATGAGAATCCCCATTTTAAGGGGATACAACTTAGTTGGCCCACCCTGTACATGTCATTATTATACAATTATTCGTGGACACCGAGTATTTCTTTCGTGTTGTCTGGATTAAGATAGATAAGATATTAAGAAGTAAACAGTATTTTCCTCTATACTGTCTTCTATCCCCTGAACCGCTTATTTTTAAATATTTATATTAATTTTCCAAAATGTTTGGGACTCAATGGTAGAAAACAATTGGAAAAGGCAAAAACCGAATAAAATAAAGCATAATAAGAGCAATGAAAATAAGAAAATTTTAAAAGAGAACTAATAATCGAATGTATTTGAAAAAAGCAAATAAGTTGAGATGTAAAGAGAAGGAGAACCTGTAAGGAGGAAAAAATAGTACAAAGTAAGAGAGCAAAATAGATAAACAGATGAAAGAAGCAGATGTAAAAAGAGACAGATATCCAAATGATGAAGAGCGTAAAAGAGGGAAATTGTATAGAAATATACTCAAAAATTAATAACTGATTTAGTAATGTTCCAGTTTGAATAAAACAGAAAAAATAATGAACATTAAAATTTTCAACCATCTGCTTCTATACTATTATTTATAACCGCCAGGTATACAGGGTGGTTGATTTCGTTACACACTCATTTTTTTCGTCAAAATATAACTAATTAAAAAATGGTAAAACTATTTTTAATTCGTTTTTTTTTCATTCTTTCCAACCGTCTATGACAGACAGAATGTTGTATCTTAAAACACAAAAAAATAGCGATTTGAAGATTACTTTTTTAAATGGAACACCCTGTATTTTGTATATTTAGAAAGCTTATAACATTCTTAATTTGGTAGCGCTTTCAGTTTTTTCATATAGTTGACAAATAAGGTCATAATCGTAATAAAAAGAAATTACTTTAATAAGATTTCGAAAAGCAACATTCAATAAGAAACGGAAAAATTATATTTGTTGTCCCAAAAAAAAACTGATATTGAAAGATCAGATTATATCAGAAAGACATAAATAAGATCCATTATTATCAATCCAGTTATTTCCAAACATTTGCTGTAAAAGTTTGTCACAAATAGTGCTTTATGCAATGGCACGCCGTCATATTGGAACCACATTTAACTACGGAGGGCCGGACAAATCATCTGTCAAACAACGGACAATTATTTTGTTGTTGTGCAAAAAATATAATATTCCCGTGTTTGATAAAAAAATTATTATATAAATGAAAAAAATTAAATTCATACCGTACTGAGAATTTAGTAAGCTTCCTTAATATCCAAAAAATACAGAGTGTTCTATTTAAAAAGCTTCAAAAGTGTGGTGGTAGCTCAGTTGGTAGAGCGCTCGCTTTCTGGTTTGGGTTCGAAACCTAAGCGTTAATATGCAGATTTATAAAAATCTTGCCTGCAACTCACCACACACAATTTCCCAATCCGGCTTGCAACCGTGGAATCTTAATGTTAAAAACCTTCTCTGGAAGCTGTCGTTTGGATTCGACGTTAAACTGTAGGTCCCCCGTCTTTTTACCTTAGCGCTGAGGAGAAACACGTGACAGAGAAGAGGTCGACGCCCCGCAGTGGGACAAAAAGTCTGTTAATGAATGAAGAAATTATTATTTGACTTCAAATTTACAATTACGTCATTGTAATTATATCTACTGTAAGGAGAAATCTATTAATAATTCTATTTAATTATCAATTTATTCACAGTAATCCTAACTGTAGTTATTAACTTTTTGACCAATGGTAACTGCAGTTAAAGGTTTTCATGCAGGACTTCATATTTCACTTTTGAGATGATTGCAGTTTTAAGTTGCAACGTATTGTTGAAATGTTCTTCTTAATGTTTTCGGTAATTGCATGTTCTAAATTATTAATCACCTACAGACTTCTTAAGCATAATCTGACAGCACCTTGTGAAAGTAGAACCAATTGTTACTATAAGTGGTGTAAATCCGAGAAATATCACTTAGGGAGTTAATTAATTAAATCCTTCAACTGTACTTGATTACTTTTTCAACATGCGTAATTGTAATCAGAAAAATAATTGAGTATTTCAAAAAATTCAATGCACAATAACTACAGTAGTAGTGTAGCTAAATAAAAATAAATTATTTGGGCAAATGTATGCATTATTTTTGGATAGATGGTCCATACGAACTTGTTCTTTTGCAGCCAACTGCCATTGTTCTTTTCTACAAATATTAATTATTTAAGAGTTTAAAATATATGTTTTTAATGGTTTCTGTGTTTTTTATATAATAAATAAATAAAAACTTGCCTGTCTTTTATTGTGTTCTTACAAACCTTTTATTATAATTTTCGTTGATGAGGTTAAATAATTAAAATTCAAATATTTTGTGATTATTTATAGTTGTAATTAATCTCTTGCACGTTCATTGTATCTGTAACGATAAAGTAATTGCAATTGTATTGTAACTACGAATGAGTATTAATTACTACTTAATTAGTTTTTTATTGTACTGGTACAGCTTTAGTTAGAGTATGGTTTACTTAATATTTTTCAGTAAAATACTTAATTTGGCTTTTGTACTTCTTAACCTAAGCGGTAAGTTATTCTCCCGTTTCTTGATTTAGCTGCTTGGAATGGCATAAACCACAATGTTACTAAATTTCTTCTTAAATCTATCAATTGATATGTCTTCTTTAGCTTAAATCATGGTTGCAGAGCATAACGTTAGTGGTTGGCAAGGCAGGAGATAAAAATAAATTTTACAAATGTAAATTCAAAACCGCGTTTTAATTCATTTCCCGAAACGTACTGCCGGAGAACGTCACTTCGTCGGAAACAAACATTCGACTTTAAGTTGTAGGTCCCCCGTGTTTCTACATTAGCGCTGAGGAGAAACACGTGGCAGAGAAGAGACCAACGCCCAGCAGTGGGACGAAAAGGCTGTCAATAATAATGATGGATCTTCAAATTGATGCTCTTTTGTTTTTCAATTGGCAACATTATGTCGTAGACTGTTGGAAAAAGCACAGAAAGCTATTTAAGATTAGTTTTTGAATTCTTTAATTAATTGGATTCTGACAAAATTAATGAGTGTATAAAGAAAAATCAACCTCCCTGTATACATCAAAAAGGATTAATTTTTTTTAATACTTAAACTTTGTTATATTCAGTGGCAGAAGACGAGAAATAAATTTGGTCGGGAAAGGAAAACTTACTAAAATTTCAATTTTAAAGCTGTTTTTTACTATTATTTCGCTGTTTAGTATTCATTGCTCCTACTTAACCATTTACTAATTCCATGGATGCGACAATGTGTAAATTTTCAACTATAAAATGACATTTGAAAATATCAAAACAAAGGTGTTTTAAGTGTAAGTCACTATAAAGTAAATTTATTGCTAATAACAGAGTTTAACATTTGCAGCTAAGGATGACAATCAATTGATAAAAAACTTAAACGATTAATGGCCATTGTTAAAGCTAAAGTTTAACTAATTAACAAAATTTAGTAACTTTGCTTTTACACGAAAATGACATTTTAGCGTCGCCGTGTGAGCAATAAATTCTACAAACCAGGAAATCCTTGAACAAGAAAGGAAATAAATTTATATTTTACTTTGTTTTTTGTCTAAATACACCGAACAATACCATTCCACGGCGTTCAAATGTCAACAAAGTAAACGCACTGCGTCCTTTCCCTTATTGGTTTTTATTCGTTTTAAATGCTAGAAAGTAACGGAAATTGAAAATGTGTGACATTTAGCGGATTTTTCATAAATATGTAACCACTAAGGCAACTAAACATAGGAAAGAGTTTGTAAAAAGTAGAGAAGGGTAAACTTCCCGTACAGTTTTTTAAATAACCGTTCGTGTACGTACAAACAAGTTTTTGAGTGATTGAACGACATAAATCGGTTCTTTGCCCTTTCGATTTCTGCATATTCCTTTTCCGTCTCGTTTCTCTGAAATCGCCGGAATAGAGAACGTTTCAGGTAATTTAGTTTAATGCAAGCGACATTGCAAAAGAGTAAGTTGTTGCATTAGCCAGTGTCGTGGATGGAAATAAAATGAACGCGAACGAGTCTCGCCTTTTCGTATTTCTGTCGTCTGCCTACCAATTTATAAAATACCGCCAGTCGCGTCTCGGATTATTTTCATATTACACACCCTCGCTTTTCTTTTTGTTGTGACATTCTTGCCACAAATGAAACAACAACAGGATGAGATTCCTATCTCTTGCAAGGACGTATCCAACGCACACGATCAAATTCTTCTGTTCAAAAAGGAACTTTAAATAAATGTCAGGCGACGTCTGCAGAATGTTGATGTCAATCATTGTGTCAACCATTTATTGCAAAATGTATTTTGTTCGGTGGTCTTTTACATAAACCTTGTTATAATACCAGTTAAGCAGAGTCTCTTATGTCAGAGGTAATAGAAAAGAAAACTCAAAGCAATCTATGACATTTATGGTAAAAATGCGAAAAATATATTAATATCTTAACTTGATTGATGTGCAAAATACTTGCTCTACAGAAGTGATTATAAAATCTTAGGCCGCTTTAAAATTAGAATACTGTTTGCCGCTCGTTTCATACCGGGTACGGTATTTCCATGTCGATAACTAAATAATTATAAAGACTTTGGTATTTTGTCAAACTGGTCCTATGGCAAACGTATTAGAAAAGAAACCAGAGACTTATCTATTACTTTTCTGTTAAAACCACGAATTACAGATGAATATTTTTATATGGTTATATACAACATACTAGGTGTTCATAAATGATCATGAAATCTCAAGACGATTTTAAAATTAGAAAATTATTTGCCGCTCGTTTCATACAGAGTACAGTATTTCTAAGTTGTCGACTAAATAATTATAAAGACTTTGTTATTTTGTCAAACTGCTTCTATGGCAAAAATATTAGAGAATAAATCAGAGATTGATCGCTTACTTTTCCTGCAAAACCACAAATTACAGATTAATATATTTACCTCTTCTTCTTCAAGTGCTTTATCTCTTACGAAACGTAGCGACCTTCTTTACTATGCGCATTTAAAATGCCACAGACATAGAGGACCTACAGCTTAACGTGGGCTCCGAACAACGGGAAGTGTAAACATTTCTACTCCAGAGAAGATTTACTAGGCAGAATACCTCGCTGGTTTGACATTGCCTTGCGAGAGAGAACGGCCGGTAAACCGTTGAACCCAGGACCTTCAGGGTAGAAGTCTTACGCGCTAACCTCTAGCCCACGGCCGCGTCAATATATATATATATATATATATTGCTATGAATTTTAATAATAAATAATTATTAAATATCGTTTTCCAACTTTTGGTTACATAAATGAAATATAAAAGCCCCACGTTGGCTTGCGTCATAAACATATGCAATGTAATTTGTTATAAATATAAATAAACAAATAGCCCCACGTTGATGGTGCCATAAATATATGCTATGAATTATTATAAAAATATATAATTCAAAAGCCCCACGTTGACAAGCGATAAAGAATGCTATGTAATAAGTTTATAAATAATTAATAATTAAATTATATAATCGCCCAACTTCGGTTAGCTCAAAATTAAGCATTGTTATGCAATTTGTTATAAAAATAATTAATCTTCACGTTGGTTGCGTCAATAATACAAATTAAAATGAATTGTTTGTCGAACGATAAACTTAATTTTTAATTTACATCAGCATATAAAAATTACAAATATCTCAGGGTTAGTTTCGTGGCCTCTCCAAAGATAGTTATCTAATTACAATAATAAACCACACAAACACAAATATCCGTCAATTGTGAATTTATCTTTATGCTGTTAATGGTTGAATAAACCTTTACTTCCACATCTTCTTAAATCTGCAACGGCTGCATTTTTGATACCTTTTATCCAGATGTTCCGTGGCGGTTGGTTGTTGACCTCTCGCAACTTTAATAGTTACAAGTTGTTAAAATCCAGGGAAACACTTCAACCACTTTTGTTTAAATGTATTAAACAGATCAGGTAAGTAGATTTGAAAATTGATCTTTTAATTCAACCCAAAATTACGTTCGAAGAATTATAACTTTATCTTTTCCAGGAACCGTTGGAATTACACAACACAATTTTATCTCAAAAATCCAGGTAAGTTTCATTCTTTTAGAATAAAACACTTTTGGTAATTTGAACTTAAATGAAATTTATTAACTTCTTGAAAAACATAAAAACACATCACATGGGATACTTGAACTTATTTAAACTTTCTTAAGTTGACATAACCTTAACACACATTTGTCAAGAAACTTAGGCCCTGCCCACAATTTTCAAAACTAGCTCTTAATACATTTTAAATTTAACATCGGAGCTCAAAATTATACGTGCTGACTCTATAAAAAGACTAAATTCGAAATTTGGTACAAAATCCCAATTTAAAATTAAAAATGTACCAATAGGAAACTACATATTAATCTACTACATCTTCAGCAATTTTCAAACATTATGAAATAGTTAATATCTCAATAAATACACAAAATTTCAACAAATAAACCTCAGAATCATCATCCTGAGAAAATTACAAACTTTTTAATATGAATCAAGCCACGGTTTACAACAAAAAATAAACACGTGTAAAAATTATTAATTTCAGACAAAATTCAATTAAACTTTAAAAACAACCATCTCAACATCAACATTAATCACAAACAAAAGTACAGAAATACAAATACACCCTGCACAATTGTTATACATAGAATAATTAAGTGAAAACAAAATTAACCTCAAAAATACCAAATCTTTATAATTTTATAAATAAGTAATAAACAAAGTTATTCTAAACAACAAAACTGCTTCCATCCTTCCTTTACATAATACAAAATTAAATCAAAATCATCACAACTCCTTCAATACAAATAAATCTTGTAAATACAAAATAAATCAGATGTCAAAACTACAAAATTATAAAAATTTACATTCTAGGGCTTCCAACTTTACCCAGGACAACCCGAAACATCGTCTACACCACATATAGTCGTCTCAATACTATTCCCTAAGGAATATCCACCCACACGTCACTTCAAATCCAAATAAGGCACTATGTAGCACTTTCCGAAGATCGTAGCTACCTCACATTCCAATCCGGTATACATTTATCATTTTCAATCATTATAACTTTAAAAATAACATTCTTTACATGATAATCAAGCTAATAAAATACAATTTCAGGGAAAAAATGGACTTCTCCGTCAAAAATAGTATCCTTTTACAGATACGTTATTCATTACGAAGCAAACATCACAATCATATAAGTGTTACGAAGTAAAATTAACATAGTATAAGTATAGTTTAGAATAATTATAATTTTAAGGTAAATAACATGGTAATATATATATATATATATATGTGTGGTTACCTACTAAATACAAAATACTGGGTGTTAATAATTGATTATAAAATGTCAAACGGCTTTAAATTTAGAAAATTATTTGCCGCTCGTTTCATACCGGATACGGTATTTCTAAGGTGTCAACTAAATAATTATAAAGAGTTTATTACTTGTTCAATTATTATAAATAAGAGTGCCCGATTTAAATTTTGCGCCATTTTTTTCTGTGCAATTGGCAGCTCTGAAATTTGACAGCTGTCATCTACGATTGTTCCGATTGTTAATTACACAAAGGAACAACGCGTTATCATTGTGAAAACCCTTTTCAAAAATGGGGAAAGTTACGCTGAAACCGTTCGCAAACTTCGCGGAATTTTCGGTCGTGAAAGTGCACCAAATGTGTCAACGATTCGAAGAGTTATCAATAAATTTGAAGAACTGGGTCGATTATGGCCAGTAAGTCTCCTTTGCGTCGACGTACCGGCCGATCTGTCGAAAACATCGCTGCTGTAAACGAGAGTGTCGCCGAAAACCCGGGAACATCAATTCGGCATCGTTCACAACAACTTCAAATTTCGAGAAGCATCACGCAGCGAATTCTCACGAAGGACCTCCATCTTCATCCCTACAAGGTTCAGCTGACCCAGGAGCTCAAACCAACAGACCACGCACAACGCCATCAATTCGTTCAATGGGTGATGGAGCAAAATGAAGTGAATGCCGATTTTTCGAAAAAAAAACCTTCATTTGAACGGGTTCGTTAACAAACAAAATTGTCGAATTTGGGGCTCAGAAAATCCGCACGTGATCCAAGAGAAACAAATGCACCCCCACTGCTCTTCCAGCAGGACGGCGCGACCTGCCACACCGCGCATGAAACAATCCATTTATTGGAGGAACGATTTCCGGACCGAATCATCTCCCGAAATTCCGATGTTAACTGGCCACCGAGATCGTGCGATTTGATGCCGGGCGATTTATTCCTCTGGGGTTTTGTGAAATCTCACGTCTATGCCAATGCGCCACGGACTATTCCCGAGCTCAAGGACGAGATCTAACGCGTCATCGGTGAGTTAGATCCACAACTCTGCGAAAACGTAATCGAAAATTTCATGAAAAGAGCAAGGGTCTGCGATCAGAACCGCGGGGGCCATTTGCCATTTCCATACTTAATCGGAACATGTCTACTTTATAATGCAATCAAAATATCACCACTCGCTCAAAAACTATGCGTTTTATTTTTAAATGAAATCAGGCACTCTTATTGGGACACTCTTTACATATACCATATACAAACATCATAAATAAAAAATAAATTATATTTTTAAAGAAGAATGAGCACTTAATACATAATCTGATAATGAATATTCTCATGTAGACCGGGTGTTTGGTCCAACAGGGGTTAACTCTGTTTTAGTTTTTTAAATGTATATTTTAATGCTTAAATTTCTCGTCCATGAAAGATTAAAATGTTGTAAGGTTATAACGGTTCAGAACATATTATCGTAGGTTTACAGTGTGATTGGTAATGATTGAAGGTGTCGATTCATACTTATTTTCCTTACCCGCTTACTATTTATTGTGTTCTTGACTAATTCCAGTGGCGTCTAATAACATTTCAAATAGCGCGAGAAATTAAAAATTCGTAGGGTGGTTATTAATAAAAATTTTCATACAAGTAAATAATTACCTCTAGAGACCTTTAAAGACTTTTTTTTTGTAAATTACGAAATATGTTGTAGGTAAATTTGTATATTACAAAAATTAACCAGTACTTAAAAAACAGTAAGTATTATAATAAAAAGACAATTTAATTACAGTTAAAATAAGTAAAAAACACATCTTTCGTCAGACTTTTACTTTAATAACACAGTTTAAATTAATAAAAAAAAACTTTATGTAAGATTGTTGTTTACAATAGTTCCGCGAAATGCCCCCCTATCATTGTCTAAACAAATATTAACCTTCCCATTCATATTTTCAAATATAACTAACAACTGTCTCGATGTGATTTAATTCACTGAGCGTCCGCAATTGTGTGTAAGCTGATTTGCATATTTTAAGGATGTCCAAAAGGAAAGTAGTCAAGAGGTGTTACATAAGGCCATTGTGGTGGCCAAAAATCTCTGCTTATTATTCTGTCATCAAAAAAATTCCTCTCGAAAATTAAACATACCACCTAAGCTGAAGTTCATCATCGTGGAGTTGATCGACAAACGGCCTTAAAAATAGTGGCCGGTAAAAAAATAATTGGCCCAATTAATCTTTTTCTCGACATCGTAATCGAAATCCCACTTTTAAGAGGATATAATATGGCCTCCTGGTACGTATGAGAATTTTTGGTTGATCACGTATGACAGTTTTGGGTGTTTACGTAGCCACTAAGCAATAAACAAACTTCATCGTTGAAAATTGTTACATTTAAAATGCCGTAATTATTAAATCATGACAGTGTTGCCAACGCTTTTTAAAATTAAAGCAACAACTCTTGAACAACAGATACTTTGAGTAGGTTCATTTATATGCAGTAATTTTTTGGAAGCCTTCACACACGAACGATATAACTTACAATGCAAATGTTCAGTAACTCAGTTACAAAAACAACACTATGCTATTATATGTTTTACGAAACAAAATAATTTAGTGCTTTGTTGGGACCTGCATCCATTCACTGTTGAATATCCTGTACAGTTTCTTTTGTAAGCACAGATGCCCTGCCCTTAGAATTTCCTTTACAGACGCTGCCCATTTTGTGGTACGGTTGAAAAATGCGATGTACTGAAAATTTCATAGCCGTCTGCTTCGTTCGGAACTTGGTCTTAGAAATGATTGAAGCAAGAACGATAGGAGTAGTTTCAAACAAAATTTTGGTCACATTCTTCGTATCAAATTTCACTAGTACGATGCTACATGTTATACGATGTACAGGGTGTCCCATAAGTTGAGGTAAACGCCTCATCGCATTTTTCAGCAGTGTATATTGAACACAAAACAGCTAAAATACTCATATTTCGCAAGCTAGTATCTTCACACGAACTTCTTGATGTCTTGCGTATATTTAACAACAAAACTAAACGGTTTATTTGCATTAATGGAATATACATTTGCTCAGTACACTGACATGATTTAGGTTCTTGGAGAGGTTGGTGGTAATTGTAATGCAGAGACAAGGCTATATGCTGAATGCTATCCAATTAGAAGATATCCAATCTACACAATTATTATCCATGGCTTCAAGAATCAAACCATTAATGATACACTTAAACCCAGCCGAGTTAAGCCACAGAATGAAAAAGAAAAACCTACATCCAAAGCCCACTTGCCATACGTCAAAGGAACAACAGACAGAATCTCTAGAATTCTTCGAAGACACAATGTGGAAACTACATTCACAACAAACAGAAAGATCAGCTCCATTCTACGAAACCCCAAAACAAGGATACCTCTGGAGAATGAAGGGGTCTACGAAATTCCTTGCCAGGACTGCGATGAAACATACATAGGTCAAACAAACAGACGAGTCAATGTGAGAAAAGAAGAACACGAAAATGCCGTACGAAAGAACGAGAAGACTTCATCACTGGCACAACACGTGTAAGCGCATCATCCCACAAAATTGCTTTCGGAAACACCAAAGTACTAGCCAACATGGGACACCTGAAATCAAGAATAGTAAGGAAAACAATAGAAATCGAGAAACACCCAAGAAATCTAAATTCTCGTGATGACACCCAAAGGCAACCATCCGCTTGGAAACGGGTTCTCGCCAAAAAACAAACATACAACAGGAACCAACAAGCAAACACAAAACCACCTCAACAAAATCAGAACGTTTCAGCCTCAGCCGGTCCCGTTACATGCAACCGAGCCCGAAAGCAACAGAGCGCAACCACACGAACGTCAACAGTCGTATTAAAAGAAGCACCAGCAGAAAGTTATCCGACAAGACCTGAAGGTGGCAAATGTGACTTTGCCGAAACGTCGTCAACCACCCCGGTCCGTCGTAGAACCAAGAAATTGCTACGCGGAAGAATTCTGAAATATATATATATATATATATATATATATATATATATATACCTGCAGGTACTATGGATTATTTATTCTGTTGCGTTTTACATGTCCCTAACAGTGGCAAAATGCCATCCTAAAAGAAATCGTTCAAATTACCGGATGAAAAACGATATGAAATAATTTTTCATCATAAATAAGGCGTTTCCAGTCGTGAAATGAAAGTTCAGTGCAATCAATCCACAGTGGTAAGAGTGATCAAATAATACTCTGAGACGGGAGAAATTGGAGATAAACTTCGCAGTGGTCGTCTAAAATAAATATAAGCGAGAGACGACAGTGTATTGCGGAGGACGAGCCTGGCAGACACAAGTCTTGATTCGAAAGATTTAGCCAAAATATAGTCCGAAGCTACTGGTGGAAGTGTATGTCCTTCTACTGTAACTCAGAGACTTCTTAAATCTGGACCTAGGGATTGTAAATTCCGGAAGAAACCCTTCCTATCAGAAAAGCAAAGGCTCTACCGTTTGGGATGGACAAAGGATCATCGTCATTGTGCCCCAGAACAATGCAGAAGGAATTATTTAGTGATGAATCTACCTTTCCTGAAGAATAATTTTCACGACAGTGTGTTCTGCCAACAATCAAACATCCAACCTCTGTAATGATATGGGGCTGCATGTTTGTTAAAGGTGTTGGTAGACTGCATGTTGTATCTGGTATAATGAATGCAACGAAATACATTAATGTCCTACAGAAATGCTGCCTAGTGTAAAAGAGTTATTTCCTGACAGAACCTTTCTTTATCTTTCAAGATAATAATGGTCCTTGTCACAGAGCATAGATTTTTCAATCTTGGATGTCGACTGGCCAGCACAATCCCCGGACCTAAATCCTATAGAAAACTTATGGCAAAGGGTTTCTAACATTATTTCAAGAAAAAGGCCACAAAAAAATGGAATTAATCGAATCCCTAATTTGTGCCCGGTATCACTGCATTACAGAAGAAGAATTACAAAAACTGGTAAATTCTATGCCAAGAAGGTGTGAATGAGTTATTAAAAACAAAAGATGGCCTATTAACTACTAAAATAGTTTAAAATTGATTATTGTGTATTGTAATAAACGTTTAGGTGTAGACTACATTATTATATATTATAATGTACAATTTATATGTATTTGAATAAACTTTATATATCAAATTGTTTCCGTTTTTTCATGGATCACATTTGGGCTATTATTATTACTAGTATTGTGTTTAAGTACCTGTATTATATTTGCAATGATGAAATAAAAAATATTTGAAAACAAAATGAGTTTAAACTGCAATTTATCTTATTTGTGCAACTGGTGCAGAACTTTTTCACACCACTATACAAGCAGCATTGAAATAAAAGGATCGATAAGATAACCACGAAAAATTTCCTTTTTTGTTACTGCGAGCATTATTATCTACTGAAGGATTTATCATAAAAAACACTAAATAACTCAAACAAAATATATGTTTAAGGGGACAAGTCTTATTTTGCTTCAACCCACCTAAGTACCTAGACACAAAGGGTGTAATTCAACCCAAGATTCGTAACATTTGATCCGGTGCGTTTAGAGGAGGTTAATGGGTGGAATAAAGGGATAATTATATTCAAGGTAGAAGCATGCAGAAGGCGATAAATTTGAACCTTTCTTGTTTAAAGCTATACCCAATCTCATTATTTAAGGCATTCTGATTGGAGGAGGTAGAAATTGAATTTAATCCATCAATACATGGAGTCGGACTATGTTTATCAAGATGAACTTTGTAAATTGGTACTAGAGGCTATTTGTTACAACACCAACCCAAGAAATTTCTCCAAAACGGTTGCAATGGTTTTTCTATCTAACTCAAATATCCTGCTATTCCGTTTAGTTTTAGTTTCCTTTAAATCCAAGCATACTTTACAGAGTAGACAAAGCAACGATTTCTTTATATTAGTGTGTTCCACCATGTTTACCTACTTCAGAGGAGTGAATAACAAGTGACAATGTGTAAGTATAAGCAGTAGCTTTTCATCACTGCGGTAAACCTATAGACACTTGATCAAAAGGCATTACTTATGATTATCCATTTTAGAATTTTAATTTCTTGAATTGGAGGAGAACAAAAGAAGTCACATTTTTTTTCTTTCTTTTCTTGCTTTATTTTGTTGATCAATTGAATATTTCTCACATATAACCTGTACTTAAAAAAATGCAATTTAGGGGAATTAAAGGGAATGCATCCGATGGATGGAAAAACAAGAGCTCAAGTAAGCGGGCGTGAAGGAATGTCGTTATTTACTGACGCATATACATAACCTCACTTATATAGATTACATTGCTTGTAACAAAACACAAATACAAATTGAAATAATTTGCAAGGACGTTTGAAGTGTTCATCATCTTCGTAAAACGTTTTAAAATTATGTCTGTAACTACGGTTAATACATTTTTCTAAAATGTTAGTTGATCAGAATGCATATTGTTATGCAATACTGTGTAATCCGTTCCGATGGAAAGATACCTCTTTTGTGATAACATAATAACCAATGGGAGGTTTATTTCCATCATTTTCGTAACGGCCTCAGTAGTTTTTTCAGTACTTTCCAGGATTCGTCCACTACATTTCTTTCTGGTTAAGCTTCTTGTCTCAATAAACAATTTTATAGAGCAATTTAGACTTATTTGAACTATTCATAGTCAGGGGAAGTATTTGGAAATACGGCATGATATTGTTCAAAGCATTTTTGTACTGAATAGCCCCAAATCTCATAAATCTTTAGTACCTACATTTGCAAGAAGAAAGCGCGATTATAAATTATAAAGTTTCTAACGTATACCCCACTATTAGCATCATCATCATGATCATAATCGTGATCCTCGTTTGTACCGCTTGCGCAGTGTCGAGGCGGTATGAGGCAAGGCTAAGCTAGTTTGTGGTATGCACAACAGGGCCCGACTCTGCGGGTTACCGTGTTGGTGCGAAACCGTGCTTGACGTGCCTGGTGTGTGGATGTTTTTGTTTATGATCTTGTTACTCCTCTAATGCAGCCGTAATACACACTATACGACTATAAACGGCAAGAGAATCGCCAAAAGTATCCTGTATTACGTCTGTGAGCAACTGTTTTGTGTAATTGCAAAAAAAAACATTATAAATATAAATAATAAGAAATAATAGTAAAACAGTTAGCTGTCAACCAACGGAAGAATATATATTTCAATATTACTATTACAATACCCCGAGAGAAAAATGTGACTAATTATGCTGTTCCCCAACAGCCACGCCATTGTGCAACTATAAAAAACAAGAGGGTCGTAAAAAGCTTCTCATTTTTCTTCTATACGCAACCATTTTCGGATAGCTGCAGAGGAAAATTACAAACAACAACAACGCGAACTAATAATTCTGGTCCGCGAATAAAATTCTACAGTTAGTGGTCAACCATCTGAGGAATCTACATTACACTATTACAGTGGGAGTATCCCCAATCTCATTAATCTTAGTACATTTACCCGATAAACGCGATTATGAATGCTTAATGTTCCAACAGGTACACCATTGTGCGACTATAAAACGCAAGAGGATCGTAAAAAGCCTCCCGTATCATTTCTATAAGTAACTGTTTTTGTGTAATTGTAGAGACAAATTATAAATAACACAAACGCGAACGAATAATTCTGGTCCGCGAATAAAATTCTACAGTTAGCGGTCAACCACCCGAGGAATCTCCATTACAGTGGGAGTATCCCCAATCTCATTAATCTTAGTACATTTACACGATAAACGCGATTACGAATGCTTGATGTTCTAACATGTACACCATTGCGCGACTATAAAACGCAAGAGGATCGTAAAAAGCCTCCCGTATTACTTCTCTAAGCAACTGTTTTTGTGTAATTGTAGAGACAAATTACAAATAACAATAACGAGAACGAATAATTTTAGTCTGCAAGTAAATATTTGACAGTTATTAGTCAACCATCTGAAGAATCTACATTACAATATTACAATGACAATCTCATTAAACTTAATATATTTTCGATAATCATTTCTCGATTATAATTTATAAATTTTCGGTACGATTATAAAAATCAAGGGAATTTTAAAAAGTATTCCGTATTACTACTATAAGCAATTTCTATCGGCAGTTGCAGAGAAATTATAACTAACAATGTTGTAACATAATCATTCTAGTCTGCAAATAACTGTTTGATACTTAGTTGTCAGCTACTTGAGGAATACGAGGGCCGCCTTTCAAGTTTTTAGAAAAACTAGGAAAGAAAAAATTTTTTTTGGAACGAATTGTTTTATTGCTTTTCAAAATATTCGCTTTTAAGATCTACACGCTTTTGCATGCGTTCAAATCAATTCTTGAAACATTTTTTCCACTCTGAAGTTGGTATCTCCAAAGCATCGTTTTTGAAGGCTTCAACAGCTTCTTGATGTGATGAAAATAGCTGTCCACGCATTTTTGTTTAACGTTCGGGAACACAAAGAAATCGTTAGATGATCTGAATACTGGCAATGAGACAATAATTAGATGTTTTTCTCTTATAATAATCAATTGTTTGACATGCTGTGTGAGAACTGGCATTGTCATGATGAAGAACGATGCGACGTTTTCGGTTGTTTTTCCTGATTTCGTCGATGACTCTGACAAACAAATTGTTGTGTACCATTTAGCGTTAACTGTTCTTGGATCTTCTAAAGGGATGGTTGCGACATGTCCAGTACAACCGAAGAAACAAGCGATCGTTTTCTTGGAAGTGGTTCGTGAACGAATAACTTTTGTAGGATTTCGTTCATCTTGGAACACCCAAACAGTAGATTGTTGCTTAGTTTTCGGTTCATACGAATATATTCAAGTTTCGTCACCTGTTACGATGTTGTATACGAATTTTACAGTTCCTCGGTCGAATTTTTTGAGCATTTTCTTACACCAATTAACACGAGCCTTTTTTTGAGCGTGGGTCAAATTATGCGGAATCCATCGGGAACAGATCTTTTTCACAGCCAAATGTTCATGCAAAATCGAATGTACTGCAGTCATCGACATGCCTAAGGATGCCTCTATCTAACTGTAAGTCACTGCCGATCTTCTTCAATCATGCTGCGCACAGCATCGATGTTTTTTGAAATTCATCACTGACGCACGTACCACCACGGCGAAATTCTGCAACCCAATTGTAAAGAGTCATTTCTGATGGTGCTTCATTACCAAAAGTTGAACGAAGCAATTCTATGCATTGTTATTGAGCTAGGCCTTTATTAAAATCTTAAAAAATCATCCAAAGAAAACCTTCGCCTGAAACTTCCATTTTTTCACAAAATTGCTGCCACAATAACAAATGTCAAATTTGACGAAAACAGTAATAACACATCTCAATAGCGCCACCTAGTGGTCGTTTGTAAAAATTTAAAAGGCTGCCCTCGTATACATTAGCGTTATCGGAAGGTGTTTGGTTACAAGCCTAAGATGTGCGTCTACATTAAAAATTGCGACTTACTCACCATGTGTTTTTGAACACCAGTAATCTGTTGTTCGTATAGTGGCCACCCAGCATTATAATTAATTATAAAACGAATTAATAGATTTTTTGATTGGTGAGTGATTATAAAGAGAGATATAAAAATGTAAATTATAATCTAAATGAACCCGTAAGGACTTTTAATTGGCTCTGGTAAATAGCATTAGCTCACTGTAGCTAACAACCTATAGCTTTGACAAAATTAGGTTTATAATTAACCAATTGGAATTCAAGAGTATATATTTTCCGCTTCGTTTATTATGTTTATTATTTAAATAGAGGATTACATTATCTATGTTGAGTTATAATTGATTAATTTAATTGTCTAATTAATACGCTTATTCAATAGTAATTACTGCAATAAGTATCTCACATTTGAATATGATTATCATAATTAATAATTACTAAAATCCTAGGCTAAATTAGCACAAAACAAACATCTTAGTTTGTCTTCCTTAAACTGTAGTTTTTAAATTAGTTCCAGCCAAGTTTAATTGATTACGTTACATTACTAATTAATTAAACGATTACAATCGCTTAAAATATAGCAGAAAATCAAAATTTGAATGAAACGAATGAGTTCGTTCCATTGATTAATGCATGCTGTTGAATTAAATTGTATATCATTATCTTCAATATTAGACGATTCCAGTTAAGTTAGTGAATACAATTTGTTAAGTTAAAGGAGAGAAGATTCCTATAATTATGACGCATAGTAACGTACTTTAAACATTTAGGGTGGGCTGTACAGGACGAGATTGTATGTCTAAGCATTGTTCGCACAATAGCCAGCCGGCTTCATAGTTAATTAATTAACAGGTTTGTCAAAATTAATTTATGGTTGTGCAGGAAATGTAATCCCTGTTAAGAATTAGATATTGATTAATTAATTATGTCAGTTAGTAAAAATTGATATTAAAATCTTAACGGATACAAACAGCTTTTATTTAAACTGGCGCCATAAATAATTAGTTGAAATTCAACTGTTTGAAATATAATAACAGAGCATCAAAATTTGAATGAAACGAATCCGTTATTCCATTGGTCCGTGGTACTATAGTAAATGTTATTGCATTATATGCCGACTAATTCATAATTATGTATAACAGCAATGAGTTCAAGTGTGATAAACTTGAAGGGTTACTTAATTCACTAACTGCATTCAGAATTGATGTCTCTTTTCCGTAAATAATTATTGAAATAAGCTGTTTGACCCTTGAAAAATGTAAATTAATTTAAGACACAATAACGATATTTTAGGATATTTTATCAATTTGGAAATAATATAATTATGTCAAAAACTAACCTTTACATACTAAGACATACGAGTATATACCAAACTTGTCGAACGAAGAGTTTATTGTATTACTGTAAAGCATTAAATGATATTTTAAGAATTTCAACGTTGGATTCTGCCTTAACGAAGTGCTTTTGGGTAGAGCAGGTTGTGATAAATCGTCCTATTGGGTCCCAGGAACTTGTGGTTAATCAATGTCGAAACATTTATGCATCAATGATTTTTTAGTTAGTAGACGACGTATCCAAGATTGAAATAATGTAAACAAATTATCAAAATAATCATTGAAACTGATGATAAAATATTGTCAGAATAACGCAAAAATTCGGAAAAATCAACCTATGTTTATGATACACATAGACTTCATTTTGTTATTTTATTCTTATTATACACCACCCTGCTTGAAGAACATAACGCACACATTCCCAATGTCAAGATTTATCTACATTTCTTAACACAACAATGGCAAGACGATGTATCTAATTTATTCGCTCGTATATTATACGCATTGCCTTTTACATTGCTTGTAGTTCGCTTTCGCGCTTTCAGGTAGACGGCCCTAAGACCCGGAAAGGACAGGGAAAGAAATATAATAGTTGCCGATGTAAAAAGTTACTTTGAATCGCAAGGATACGTTCCTACAATGTTTATTATAAATTATGAGGATGTGGCAATATAACATCATTTTAGAAAGCTATCAACGCCGAATGTTGTACCGATAGTGTTAAAACTTGTGTTTTGTATTCGACCGCCTATTCTAATTGATTTTTAGAAGCACTTTACAAAGACTATTGATTTATTCCTATTCTACCCGTAACATATATTATTTATATGGTATTAGATTTTTCACCTCTGATTATCTTTGGACCATTTTTGCACATAGGCCTCCCAAAAGTTTATTGTGGCTAGGATTCAACTTCCCAGCAATATAAAGGCAGCGTATAAAATCTTGTGCTGCAACCCGCCATACACAGTTTCCCAGTCCGGCCGACAAACGTGGAATTCTAATGCCAATAACCATTTCTACCGTTCGTATTCGACGTTACACTGTAGATTTGCGTGCTTCATCGGAGGAGAAGCACGTGAGAGAGCAGAGGCCGATACCCAGCAGTGAGTCGTGAAAACCTGTTTGGTGGTAGAGATTATGAATCATACAGTTTTGTGAAAAATTGTTTAACGCTGTTACCAGTATAAACGTATTTTCTCTGTGTTTTGATTTCGATACCATGTGCATTTTCACAGGTATTCTTTTATTCGTGTAGTTTCGGTTAGATTATTCCCATGTTTAGATTTTTCTCCTTATTACATCTAATATTTTCTCTTTCCTTGAATTTACCTTGATGCACTTTCTCATTATTTTATTTAATTCTACTGATTCTAACGTCTTCTGTTTGCCCTGTTGTTCCACTTTTTTCATTAATTGTCAATGATCAAAAGATTTCAAATTAGGGAGAGCTATAAAAACCGTTTGCATGTCTGAGATTGAACTATACCGTCAAATTGAAATAATTTACTCACCTGTCAAAATCTCTTTAAAATGATTGTTGTAATTTGTTTGATGCTCGTTGGCTAAAAAAGTGTTTATTGCGACAAGATATGCTTTTGAAAGCATATGTTAATGAGCAGCATAATTACCACAATAATACTTTTTTTCTCATTTACACTACACCCCCCCGGAACCGCTTTCGCATTACTTCAGGGGGTGCGGGCGTCCCTTACACACTAACCATTCATGCAACTTAACTAACCGAAATGCGGTCGCCCCAGCTGAGATCGAAACCACATCGGAACGACTACAATTCGGTGTGTCCTCGAGTGGCAACGCGTTGCCGCGCTATACCACCGAGGCCCCTACCGCAATATTACCTACTCACAGAAAAACAAATTTTATCTAATGCATTTATTTAGAAAAGCATATTTAAAAAGATAACGCCAATGAGCACAATAATTACCATGCTTCACCCGTACATAAATCCTCAGAAAATTCAAAGAGGTCAGTTTCAAAAAGTTCTTCGAGTGTGATACTTCAGTTACGAATTTGCAGTAACCATCATGGTCCTTCAGTTCGTCACGAGTGAAATGGGAAAACAAAAACTTTTAGTGGACGGTCACTTATTTTTCGAAGAAAAACAAGCTGACAAGGTATATTGGAAGCGTGAGATATATCAGAAGCACAAGTGCCGTATTCGTGTAATAACAGTTGGAGATGCCATTGAAACATTGAAGGGAGTTCACAAGCATATTGGGGATGCACCTCATGTAGAAGCTTTGAAGATGGAAAATGTTGTACGTGATCGTGCAATAAATAGCAGAGAACCGGGGTAGCCAAGCTGCTGCAGGACATATTGCGAAGACCATCAGTATCAAAACGATACGAAACATCAGAATAAGGAAACTAGCAGCACCAGCTTTGCCTATAACCCGGCAGGAAATTGTATTTCCCGAGGAGTACAACATAACTAAAGAAGGCGAATTGTTCTTGCTGTTTGTTTCAAGACCGGCGGAAGATAGAATAGTTACATTATAATATATATATATATATATATATATATATATATATATAGGGTAAAGCCGGGAGAGATGGCGCACCTTTTTAATTTTTTTGATAAAACATAAAATATTCATAATCAAAATTTTCTATTAGTTACAGCATATTATACAGATTCAAATACAACAAGTACAGTCAAAACTTAAGTATATTTATCATTTTAACAACTAAAAAAATATATTTTTATTTATCTTAAAAAAAACCATCTCACCCTAACAGCATGGGAGAGATGGCGCACCAAAATACATTTCATTTTACAGTTTTTTTTTCTTGCCACATCCGAGACAAAGATTTTTGAACGTTGTACAACTCTCGTGGAGCCATCTATGGCAATTAATACATTGTAACCAATCCTCTCGACTTGTGGTATGTTCATAATTCTCGCGGCAACCAATGCAGTCGTTTTCGTCAGGGCAGCTCTCTGAATCATCTTGTACAGTAACGTCAACGTCACTATCAGACGACGAATCGCTTTCTTTTCTACGTTTTTTATTTTTTGTTATCTTAACCGGTAAATTTTGTTTCTTATTTTCTTGTTGGGCTAATAATTTAGCTTTCTTTTCTGCTAATTCTCTTCTTTTTGTAAGATTTTCTGGTGTTGTTAGTATTTCAGCAAGCTGTCGACTGCGTTTTCGAATTGTATTGACCTTCGAAGTGCTAGGAACTGGACAGATGACGTTTAATATTTTTCCGGGTGTTTCTTTCTCATTCATGTTTGTGGGTTCCTCATTTCTTGGTTCTGTAATATCACTGTTAAAGTCGTTCTCTTGGTTTAACTCAGGGTCTACTATGTTGTCGTTAAGTCCAGCAGCTTCGCCTTGATTAAGATATGCATATTCGGGTATCGCATCGGCGTTAAAGGGAGCAATCCCGGTAGCTCGAAAAGCCGAAGTTGCATTATCGACTGTGGCAGATTTTGACCACGCTTCTGCTAACAATTTACCAAACTGTAGTCTGTTAATGGCTCTTGTTGGATTGGCTCGCAGAAAAGAATTGCAGGCAGCATAATAATAGCTCTTGAAAGATTTAAAAAACGCACGATCAAGCGGCTGTAAAAACTGCGTCGTATGACTAGGAAGGCATAGGAGTATAATATTATTAGCTTCTGCATACTCTAAAACTTCTATCGAGCTACAGTGGGAGGCATGCCCATCCAAAAGGAGGATTACTGGCCCTTGTGGTTTGCGAGGAACAAATTGTGTTTGCAGCCATTGCAAAAAAATTGTAGTGTTTATGTACGCAGACTTTGGTGACATAAACACTAATGATCCAGGAGGCATCCCGTCTTCGTATTCCTTCTTCTTATTCTTGCCTTTGAGTATGCATGCAGGTGGTATAAATGTACCTTCCGCATTACAACAGGATATGACGGTAATAGTTTCCCACTTTTCACCAGAGGTCACTGCAGCGATATTTTTGGAACCTTTTTCGGCAATAACGTGCTCTGGCCTGTTATTGAGCTGCAAGCCGGTTTCGTCCATGTTATATAAATTGCCAGGCTTGTCGAAAAGCTTATATTTGTCGAGAGTGGCTTCCAATAACTTAAAGTAGTCCATAACATCTTTTTTGTTCATGCCGCGTGCCCGAGCAAGTGAGACTCCTTCGGATTTTCTTACAGATAAATCTGTATTACGTTTCAAGAACGATCTAAGCCAATCAGAACCAGCCTTTTCTGTCCTTTTGTTAAATGTATGCCGAATACCTAATTTTTCGGCCAATTGGTAAGCCATACTACGCACAATACTTCTTGTTGGGGCAAATCCACTTTTTTGCAATTTTTTCACATGGGCAACTATTTTTTTTTCATTTTCGTTTCCAAGTAACGATGATGGTCCTAATCCTTTCTTTTTAGTGCATCCAGTAGCCAGTCTTCTTCGTAGAGTAGTACAAGGCACCCCAAATTGTCTGGACGCTTCATTAACTCCAATATTTCCATTTCTTACAGCTTGTACTGCCGAAATCAATTGCTCTTCAGTCCACGAAGCTCTAGAGCAGCTTCCTTTACGTTTATACTCAGTTGGCATCTGTATAAACAGTAATAAAAAACTTCAATAATTCAACGAGGTCGGGAGAAATGGCTTGCGCCAACTAACCCAACTCAGTTGGGTGAGATGGCGCGGTGATTTTTTTCTAACCCTTTGCATGCACGTGTAAAATTGTAGGTTAGGATTATGCTTCAAACATTGCTTTATACGTTAATAATAACAAAACGGCGAAATTTCGCTACAGTGTAGTATAAACGCAATAATTAGTAAGCCAGTGAAAAAGTTTTAAGCATGCACAAATCATATATTGATTATATAATTACCTTGAGCAATATTTGCCGATATATGTCACACTGCACGTTAGTAACTTGTCATAACTAAATGGCGTGATGCGATAGTCATGCCATTTAAGCGCCAAATATTGAAATATTTAACTGCGCCATCTCACCCGCTGCGCCATCTCTCCCGGCTTTACCCTATATATATATATATATATATATATATATATATATATATATAACATTGGTCTGGGGATGGAACTTTTAAAACAGTGCCTCATTTGTTTTACCAACTCTACACGCTCCATGGTATTCAAGTGAACAGTTCCATTCTGTTTTTGTATGCTCTACTACCAGACAAGACAGAGGCCACATATGTGGTTATTACAACAAGTAAAACAGCTTCAATCCGATACCTCCCCAGAAAGAATTCTGACCGACTTCGAACCTGCTATACTCAGTGCTATTCGTTAGTAATTTGCAAGGGCTAGACATCGAGGATGTTTCTTCCATTTCTCGCAGCATATATTCCAAAGGATTCAGGCAGAGGCTCTTCAAAGAATGTATAAAACTGACGTCGACTTTACAATGAAAATGCGATTGTTGTCTGCGTTGGCCTTTGTCCCAACAGAAGATGTGGTAGAAGCATTTGAGGTTCTTAGCGGTGATAGCACAGGGCGTGATTGATTACTTTGAGGACTGCTGGATTGGACGTCTTCAACGACACATGGGACGGCGAATGCCCCGCTTCTCTCTAGAAATGCGGAACTGTCACGAAGGAGTAAGACACCGTCTGCCGAAGACAAATAATTCTATTAGAGGGTGGCATTGTGGATTCGAAATGCAAATATCTGCACAACACCCTAATATCTGGAAGTTTTTTGAAGCGATTCAGCGTGAGCAGAGCAGCAGAATATTGCAAATAGAACAATATGTGAGTGGCCCACAAAGTACCCCTGTGCGTAAGAAATATAGGGATTGCGCTGAAAGATTTTGTAGGGTAGTTGCGAATTATGACAGAAATAATGTTTTAGAGTTTTTGAGAGGTGTGGCACATAATATAAATTACTAATTAGGTGTTGTAGTAACAACATATTTGTATGCGTGTAAATAATGTTTCAGAAGTATTTTTTTCAATTAAATGATTTCAATAAAATCTGTGTTTTATTCGAAATTACATCATTATCATTTTCAGGAAAATTAATTCAAAATTAGCACATTTCAATTTTTTAGAAATATTGACAATACTTTTTGATACAAAATGTGTGGTTTATAATAAATAAATCATCGGCGATCAATTGTAGAATCGGTGAATTTTCTTTTCGATGAATTGCGGGTCGATGAATTTTCCATGCGGCAAATTTGCCTGTCGGTGAATTTTCCAGTACGTGAGTTGTTGTCGGTGATGCTTGAAAGCTTTTTGATTGGTATGTTATAAGCTATCAGAAATATCAATTTCAGTTAAATATAACCATGAAATTTTGTCATTGTTGTAGAACCCGACTGCATTGTAATGTAAATTTAATTCTACTTATATTAAACTAGTTTATGGCAATGTGAAATGTCATTTTGAGTATGGATTAAGAAGTGAAATGTATATCTTCTACTTTTATGGTTAGAATAATGATTGATTGATTTTTATTTGAACAAAAGTTAGATTTTGCCAGTGTCTAAACAAAAGTTAATTACTTATAATTGTACAAGGAAAGGAAAAATATTTGTTTACGGATTTTTGTATAGTTTAAGGTTTTTCATTTTAAGTTAATTATACAATGCGGTCGTAAAATGTCCTCTCTCTCCTACTATCTTTTGAACGACTTGGTATTTCTTCACAAAATGTTGCGTGATTTAATAGGAGACTAAATACTACTTTATAGTCCATATTCAAATTTTATAACGTTCAAAATGGCGGCTAAGCGCATTTTGAAATATTTTTTTAAAGGCAATGGGGTGGAGTGACGCCTCATTTCAAAGGTCTCTTTGAGTAGAGTGTAATTCTATATTTTGGGAAACTTTTATAGATTCAAAAACAAATGACAGACTTCCAAATTATATGTTCCCTGATATTAAGCAAAACGCTAAAATAATGTAGAAGGCGAAACAACAGATGTAAAACAATCCAAATAATTAGTCTTTCTGTTCTGTTACTTTAATTCAGTTATTGTGTTGGTTCACGTTTGAATATTGAGTGTTAAAACCGGCGATACTAACAATAACTATGGCGAATGTTTGAACTTTGCAGGAAAAAAGTAAAGCAGTTTTTATTTTTGCTGAAGTCAATCGAAAGTTTCACGAAGCCTAAAGAATATTTAATGACCGTTTTCCCGACTGTCCTATTTCGAGGACGTATTTAAGAGAACTTGTGCAAAAATTTATTAACACTGGAGGTGTGCAAATCAGGGAAAACCCTGGACAGCCCGCAATTTCAGAAGATAAACAAATTCAGATAGTCGGTGAAATGGTAGTACATTGGTGATCACTGTCAAAAAGTTTTTAAAACGGCATAAGTTCCATCTATACAAAATGAAGATTTTACACCAGTTGATTGAAGATGATCCGGATAGACGCATTGAATTTTGCGAGGTCATGACCCAAACCATTGCAAGAAACTCATCCTATCTTCGCAATATCTGTTTTAGTGACGAATGCGCATTTTTTAAAAATGAGTTTATTAACAGACGAAATGTAAGATATTGGTGCGATGAATATTCCCATGTTTTCCGGGAAGGTCACACCCAATTTCAGCAAAAATTGAATTTGTGAATAGGAATACTTGGCGACCATATCGATCGTCCCTTATTTATCGACGGAAACCTTACTGGGGAATTGTACTTGAACATGCTGCAAAACCTCATCCATCCGTTAATAGTTGAGATTGCTGAAAATAATCCAAACGAATTTGACATGGATATCATATTCCATCAAGATGGTACTCCTCCGCACTTTAGCAGACAAGTTCGCAATTATCTCGATGCAACGTATCCTCGACGATGGATTGGTCGTCGGGGTCCAACAGAATGGCCTCGGCAATCCCCTGACCTGACTCCGTTGGACTTTTTTTGTGGGGGTATCTTAATTCGAACTTTTTTCAAACAGAACCCGATTCCCTTTTGGATTTACGACGTAAAATAACAGAGGCCTGTGCAAATATCGGAGTTGAAACTTTCCAGAAAGTACGGGAAAAGATATTAAATATTCTATTGCCAAGAAGTTCAAGGAGTACACTTTGACCATTTATTAAAATAGTATTCCTATTCAGTTTTTGTTGTATAAAATAAGTTTTGTTGTGTTTTAGAATCTTCTTCTTCTTCTTCATTCTTCAATGGTGAACATTTCGAAAGCGTACCTTTTTTTGATTTAATTCTTAGTTTTTTCCAT
>JABXWE010102605.1:0-20878 GCA_014611495.1 Limonius californicus
CTCTTGTATTTTTTCTATTACTGACGTCGACGTTGTAAGATTTTAGCAAACTTATGCCTTCTTAAAATTTTCGATTATTACGTTTTGCAGAAGCACACACTCATCCTCAAAGTATTTAACAAACTGGAACTAGATATGCCTATACCTGCGCATCTGTGAAATGGAATTTCGTCGAATGTATCATATCAAAAATTTAAGATAAACCAGTTATCAACATAATATTTGACACAATATCACATCATTTAAATGTAAAAGGAAGACATGCAGAACAGCGGAATAATACACATGTTGAACAAATGCGACCAATCAACTACTGTTTAAAAAGTAAGACATACCGCCGTGTACAAGACCATAAGGCAACACTGAGTCTTTTAGTTTAAATATTAATTTTACGGAACAGTGAAACTAGGGAACGAAAAATATTTTTTGTTAAACAATTATAAATTTCATATTTTGTATAGAGGTTGGGTCAGCTAAATTGTCTCTCATAAAAGTGGTTGGCGCAACCCAACACACATGTATCATGGCAACCAAAATCACGCCTTGAATTTAATTAAATTGATTGATTTTGCCTACATATGAAAATACCTACTGTGGTGTTTATAACATTTATTCGTATGTACGAGATGTATTCAATTGAAACCTATCTTTATGAAAACTTTATTCAACAATTTAATTAGAAATAATTACCGTCACAGTTAAAGCACCTATCCCATTGTTTTACTAACCGACGTATACCCTTATCATAGAATTCTTGTAGCTGCTGATTGAAGACATCTTCCACAGCCGTCTGTACTTCTGCGTCAGACTCAAAATGCCGACCTTCTAACGCCTTTTTCAGCGGTCCAAAAACATGGAACTCGCAAGGCGATAGATCTGGGCTATAGGGTGGATGCTCTAAAATCCTCCATTTCCTCCATTAAAGATGTTCTTTTACCACATTATGACCACACGCCTAAATTTTCCTGAACGTTTCTGTCTTATTGCTTGATGAAGCTTGTTCTCATTTTACAGATTTGCATTGACATTTACTCCAGGTTCCTTAAACTCTATCAACTAGGGTCCTTCAGGTTCGAAACAAATGTTAACATTACCTTGCCTGCAGAAGGTTGTATTTCAACCTTCTTCGGTGGTGCTAAACTTGAATGTTTCCAGTGCATCGACGATAACTTACTAGATGGCTCGTAGTAATGGCACCAAGTTTCGTCGTCAGCAACCATTGACATAAGATAGGCATCACTATTTTGCCTATAGTCTGGGAGGTGTTGCAGAGATAAGCCCATTCGCAAATATTTTTGTTCATTAGACCAGAGACGAGGAATCCATTGTAAACAAACTTTGCTGTAACCCAGAATACGAACAATACTATGGACAGATCCTACACTCGCATCAACAATTTCTGAAATTTCTCTAATTGAAATTCGCGACTCGTCCACAGTCTCCTCTTTTCCATTATTAAATTTTCGGCACCATTCCTTCACAGTTGGGTACGCAATACTGCTTGCATTCGCGTATGAATCTGCAATGGCTGCACGCCCCCAGCGCATAAAAATTATAGGACCGTACGCTGATCAAACTTAGACGGATTTTCAACAACAAACGCCATTTCAAAATCGAAGTTTTAAAAGTCAGAATCAGATTCAAACGCCAGAAACTTATTAATGTATTGCGTACAAACAGTACTAACATTAACAAACATCGTTTGAATTATTGAATTTTTGTTTTCATGACTAAGTTGATCAAAGATGACTTTCAGTTGAACAGGCCTCGTATGTATTAATTGCCACATACATAAACACATAAACATAATGGTGACTAATACCAACATAGCTAATATACAGTATACTACACTATTAAGTCGAGCTGTTAATTTACTAAAATTGTTAGTAATATATTTTCAAATAACGAGGAAGCAGATTTATTACTTATTACTGGCGAATGCCGGGGAGATGCGGCTGCACCTCGAAATGTATATATCAGGTGCTATTCAACTAGAAGGCCACCGTCTTAAAAAATGTTTGATTGATGATTTGTTGATGCCTTGAAACTTCTTTAAGGAACGAGAGTAATATTGATAATTCTAGGCCTATGACAACATGAAAATAAACTAACAGTAAATGAAAATCCTCATGTAAGTCAAAGGGATCTAAGCACAAACGTGGGTACCTATTAATACAATTTCAATTAGAAGAATTCTAAAAGCAAATGTATATCATCCCTATCACGTTACCTTAGCGCACGAACTGCATGAAAATGACCCAAAGAGTCAATTGCAATTTTTGTAACTTCTTTCAGGATCTATTTCTTTTGGATCTATCTTTTTTAAATTGTATATTGTTTAGGGATAAGACAAAATTCTCAAATATAGTTAAATAAATAGGCATACATCGCACTATTATGCACAAGGGAATCCGCACTGTACACGTGTTACCCACTTTCCAGAAATGTTTGATGTAGCATAGTAGCTAACCGTATTGTTGGACCATACTTCTTCCGTGACAATTTTACTGGAGAACGTTACTTGGATTTCCTACAAATCGTGTAATCCAAGTTGTTGGAAGATGTAGAACTCAAAGTACAACAAAAACTTTAGTACCAAACATGCTGGCTGTTCTGCTCACTATATTTATATTGTTAGACATTTCTTAAAATAATGTATTTGTGTATCCATGGATCCAAGAAATTGCGATATCATTCCACTAGGCTTTTTTCTTTGAGGTACAATTAAAGAAATAGTATACCGAACTTCGGTAGAAAGTGAACATAATTTACAATATAGAATCATCGAGATGGTTACATCTTTTACAGCTGACACACTTGCTCCAGATCAAAGATCGTTTTTAAATCTGCTACTTATTTTTGTTGCATGCTTACTTCCTTAGTTTTCACTGTAATACGGTTACACCTATGGGTGCATTTCCTATTAAATATTAATATAACTAATATTAATCAAACTGCCAATTACTACAGTAAGAGATCAACTTGACAAAAGGCTACTTCTATACTATAAAACGTCCAGTGGACACATACATGATACATGTATGTTGGGTTGCGTCAACCACTTTTAAGGAGGGGGGACATCTTAGTTGGATCACTCCTTGAATAACTTTGACCAAATGCACATCTTTCATTCACTTTGCCCTCTTTAGCTATTAGAAAGTACTGAAATATATAAATCCGATTTAACAGAGTACTCGAATTTTTGGTATTATATAAAGGCACACTTATCAAGATCATTTTATATCAACATTATTACTTTTAATTACATATTTACTACAGCAACTTTATTAACTATTAACAAATAAATAAATAAGTTTAAGGATAAATTAGTTTTAAAAAATATTTGACTACATATTAATTTAACGCGTATCTAAAGCGACAAGAGTATCTTATACTTACATCAATTAACAATCAACAAAACAACAATAAAACTGGTAACTAAATTTACCTAAACTGTTATTGGGAACCTAACAATTATCAGCTAAGAGTGTCAATTCCCGCATTTGAAGATTCGTATAAGCTTAGCCGTTTGTACAAATCAGCTATTGCCATTCGTTCCAAATGGTTTTTGGGAACAACGCGGTCTAAACGGTCATACCACTCAGAGTGATGGTCATCATGGTAGTGGCCTCCACCATTTCCGCCTTTGTTGTAGAGATGAAGATGAACTGCACCGGAATGAGAAGATTCATGTCCCCCGCCACCCTTTACTGTAAATAACTTGGTCGCAAGTCCAATTGAACTTATTATTAATATAACAACACCAACTCCGAGACTTTTGAACGCGAGAACGGATAGAAATGCTAGGGCTGTTACGATTACTCCCAATTTAAATATAATCAAATTTATAGCCATTCTCAGTTTTTTAAATGCACCTGCGCATCGGCCTGAAAATATACTCAGTATATTATTTAAAACTTCTATCAACAATAAAGAACTTACCCACAAACGTGTCTTCGGTGCTCGCTTGTTGTTGTATCCAACTCCATACGTTTTTGAGCTTCTGGGTAATGTTTCTAACAGCTTCCGCGTCTCGCCCTTCTTTTAGAAGTTCAGTTTTGTTCTTGGAAGCTTGCCCAATTTCAAAATGCATAAGGAGTAACACAAGAAATACTAGTACTGTAGGATAGTTCATTCTTTGTCGCGTTTCATATCCGGTACGGTATATTTTGCAGGGTATCTAGAAATACATAAAAAATTATTATACACAATTATTTCATAAAAAATTATTAAGTATTAAAAACTTGGTAATGCATAGTTTATGGTGATGTTTTATTTTATATATTATAAATATTTGAATATATGTATGAATGCAACACTAACAGGCCCAACCAGGAATTGATAAGAACTGCAAACAAGTCTATGTAAGTCATATATTGCAAAATAGCAACTACCAACTTCTTCAAATAACAATAGAGGACAATAGGACAAATTAATGTCGGAAGAAGAAGAACATCATGACTATGTAAAAATAATTAATATGTAAAATCTGTTCTACATAGCAGAAGACAAAGAAGCGTTTATTACAGTGATCACCAATCTTTAGAAGGCACATCAAGAAGAAATCCTATTGGACATGTATGAGCTTATCGTTTTATAAATTCCCAGAAATAATTAAATTTCAAAATAAATTATTTAAAGTTCAAGTAGTTAGAAATATTTATTATAAAAAATAGTATATGGTTAATTAACACTCCTGTCTGCTTTTCTACGACATGGCTTGTACCTTCCGTAGCATAAACCTATTTCTCTGCCTCTATTTAGCCTACTTTTATCCATCTTTCGACAGACCTCTTCCAAAAATTTCCATCGTTCCCGACTCTCTCTCTCTCTCTAATCTACCAACTCTTCTACTCATCTAACCAACGCATCTGTGATTTTTCTTTCGTTCTTTTATACATATATCAAGCTCTTCATTGATTGCTCTGCTCCATTTGCCACCATGTAAGACCAGCCATCCGTTCTCTAGCATTCAAAACTTTTGTTTTGTAACTGAAGCCCTCATTAGTTTCTCTAACCTTTAAAGATAATCCAAGCATCGTTCCCGCCATAGATCTTGGTTCTCTAACCAATTTCTCTACATTGTTTGGTGGGAATGTGTATGTTTGAACTCCGTAAGTTAGACTTTTTAGAACGCTAACGTCAAAAACTTTAATTCTGAAATATAGTGATATTGACTTGTTCGGTATTTCCGTAAATTTTCTAAAAGCCACCCATCCATTTGTAGCTCGTCTGATTACTTCTGCTATTTTATTATTACATGTATACGTTTAGTTTTATAATACTAAATTTAACGTACTGGGAATTTTTCTTTTTAGTATTCACTGTCTATGCATACTTTTACAAAGAACGCATCAATTATGCCTATTATGTAGGCAACCAACTATACAGAAAACTAAAAAACAGAAGAAGGTTATGTTCGATGCGGTGTTTATATTAAATAGGTAAATCAAAATGAGTGGAACCACGACGATTATTATTGTAAAACCTTAAATATCAATAACAGAAACCGGAAACGAAAATAAAAACAACAGTTACAACAAGTATTCGAAATGGCCACCTTGTACTTCTAAACAATAACCTAAACGGTGTTGAAAAGCACGCGCAGCATTCGCAAGAAAGCCAAAATTCAAGCTATTGCATTCGGTAAGTATGCGATCTTTTAATACATCAATACTGTATTGCAATATTTCTATACATTTTTGATTTCAGGTATCCCCAAATAAAGAAGTCATTGGGCGACAAATCTGCAGAAGGCGGGGGCCAAGGTACGGGACCGAATCTTCCTATCTAACGTCCTGGAAACCTGTCGTTTAGAAAGTTTCTTATAGCATTCGCGAAATGCGGAGCGGCTCCATCCATCTGAAACCACGGGTCATCGATGTTTAAATTTTCTATTGCCGGAATAATGTCGTTCCTGTTTGGCTGTATTGAGATTACCATTAATAAAATTTGGACCGATAAGCTTATTTTCAACTATTCTTAGCCATACGTTATCTTTCCCAGTGTATTGACTGTGAGTTAAGTTTTGTAAATGGCGGTTAGTGCGCGACCAATATCTAAGGAATAAGTTTAGCACGATAATGGATAGTGGATAGATGAGGAATTATAATACACACCGAAAATTTTGTGAATTGACTTCTCCATTTATTGCGAAAGTTGCTTCGTCACTAAAAACGATCTTATTTAAAATGTATTCATGTTCATTTAGCAAATTAAAGAATGTTTCGCAAAAAATCATTCTTTTTTCGTTGTCTTCATCGAATAGTTGTTGGTGATTAGAAAATTTGTACGATTTATATTTAAATTCTTTTAGTGTTATAAATACCCACGTTTTAGAAACATTAAAATGTAAACCTATTTCTCATAGTGTACGTTCTCAAAGTATACATAGGCAATGTATACAAAAAGAAAAATTCCCTGTATATAATATAGTTGTAAATAACCTCCGATAAGGGAAAGCACCAGAACAAGAAGAAGAAATCTGAAGATCACATTAAGAGAATGGCGGAGAACAGGACGAAAAATAAAATTACTTGAAGATTACCAGAATACAAGAAAAAAAGATGAAGGCCGAGGAAAAGCTGACGGGTGGACTATATTGAGAGATTTAAGAAGAACAAATAAAGAAAAAGGACTGGAACAGCAAAGCCAAAAACAGGAAGGTATGGAAAAGCATAACAGATCTATGGGCCTAACAGGCCTGTTAGAAGCTAAATGTAGATTGCTGTGTCCTCTCTCAAAAATTATTTATAAATATTATTAATTATGTAAATTTGTAGCTTCAAAGTTCAAAACTTTTCGTAATTCTTAAACCGCAGCACTTGTCAAAATTATAACCTCTTGTAGAAAATCCGATTAAACAATAAGTTTTATATCAAGTCGATATTTAAATTTTCCAATAATTACTGACGAAGTTTAATTATAAGTCCATCGAAGTAAAATTAATTAAAAGGTGTTAAACTTTTCTTCCAATTGTAGGAACTTTCTCTTTTCAGCACATCATGCCAGTTATAAACAGTGACGGCTTGTACTAAAGGGCACAAGGGCACGTGCCCACCCAACAACAATGATAAACACAAAAAGAAATTCGCATGTAATTCAGTGCATTATTTTAATTTCATTATTTTAACGATGGTATCAAATTTTCCTTCCGCATCAAAGGCGCGGCTAACACGCTCAAAACTATGTTCCGGGGAACGCTCTGATTTGTTCCCCGTGTAGAGGTGATTCGCTTGCCTATCGGTTATCTTCGTTATACGCGATATACCAGGCGAATGGGGCACCAAGCAGATTGTTCCCGATTAGCAGTCAACGTTTGAATTTGGACTTAGTAGCGCTGTCTTCGCGCAATCGCGCTTTTGAATTCAAAGACAAAAGTGACGTTTTTTCTATGATGGATGTTAATTGTATGCAAAAAGATCGACTGAACGCATTGGCGGTCCTATCAATAGAAAAGAAGTTCGTCCAGTCTATCCCGGATTTTGACAACAAAGTCATTGACGTCTTTTCCAGCATGAAAAATAGGAGAATGGATTTTATGTACAAAAAATAGGTAAGCTTTTTCTTGTGTCCACCCTCTTTCTTAACTCACGAGCCGCCACTGGTTATAAACGTCAGTTGATGATAAAAACAGAATGTCCTGAAACAGATTAAGCCAATCCACGCTAATACTGAATTTTATGATTATTTAATTAAAATACACTTTCCATCCACAAATAATATAAAAAAAACATACACAATAAATAATTGGTTATAACGATATTAAAATATATTTAGCGTACATTTACAATGATTATGGAGTAGCAAACCGGACGTGTTTCTGCTTTGAAATTTACATCGCTACTAAAACCCCAAAGATCAACAAACTTCAACTTTTTACAATGGTTGCTAGGCAACAGGAAGATTAAAAGAGTTTTTAGCGAGCGTTGCTTAGGAACGTGATGATACAAACATATGTGAAGCAAATCTGACTTTTTCCAGTCAATCAGAAAGAAGAAGAGAATTACAATTTTACAAAATTTTAATTATTAAAATAGGTACGTTCCTATATTTCAAAAAACACAAAATCTTTTCTAACATAAAGCTGGAACATTTCTGCAGATTTTGATATTACACAAGGGTGTAATCTGCTTTTATATAAGAAAACTAATGTTTATTTTTATTAAAAGTTTCTTAATTTTACTAAAATACATTAAAAAGATTATTAAAATAAATGAAAACACACTCTGGCACATTACCAAAAGATATTACCACAACTCTCAATTTACATTGTTTACAAATAAGATATCCCAAATAGGATTGGCAAATGCTTCATACGAGAGCAGCTTTTTTTAGTTTTTGCAAACGACCACTAGGTGGCGCTATTAAGATGTGTCACTACTATTTTCGTAAAATTTGACATTTGTTATTGTGAAAACAGTAGCAGCTTAGAAATTGACCGAGTAGTTTGTTTACACTGTAAGCGTTTAAAAAAACAATTTTGTGAAACAATGGAAATTTCACGTGTAGGTGTTCGTTGGATGATCTTTTACGATTTCAGTAAAGACCCAACTCAACAATTATGCATAGAATCGCTTCGTTCAACTTTTGGTAATGAAGAAAAATCACCATCAGAAAATTTGGTTTGCAGAATTGCGTCGTGGTTTTGGGTCGTCAGTGATGAATTTCGTGAAGGTCGACCAAAATCGGTTGTTATTTCAAAAAACATAGGTGCTGTGCGCAACACGATTGAATAAGATCGGCATGTGACTTACAGTGAGATACATCGTTAAGCATATCGAAGACTGCAGTACATTCGATTTTGCATGACCATTTAGCTGTAAAAAAGATCCGTTCCCGATGGATTCCATATAATTTGACCGAAGCTCAAAAAAAGGGTAATTGTTATAATCGTAATTGATCATATTGCTCAAAACATTCAACCGAAGAACTGCAAAATTCGTATAAGACGTCGTAACAGGTGATGAAACTTGGATATATTCGTATGAACCGGAAACTAAGCAACAATCCACTGTTTGAGTGTTCCAAGATGAACCGAATCCCACAAAAGTTGTTCGTTCATGAAGCACTTCCAAGAAAATGATCGCTTATTAATCGCTTATAATTGGTCTACAAAATAAATATTGTTACACGGCAAGCATACGTATTTTATAAACGCGGTGTATGTTGCGTCTTATTCCCACTAATAAAACATAGAAGACAGAAGACTATATGCTTCACTTTCTGTAAAACATTATATTACTTTACCGCGCCACTAAAAAAGTAAGGAAACGATTGATAAAAGTTTGAAAGGTGAATCATCTGCTCCCTACGATGACAAGACATCGTCAAGAAATAGAAAACTAAAACTTAGCTACGTTAAATATAAGTTCGGAATACGGTATAGCTGATTTAAGATCACGTGTAGATTAAGTTCATTAATTAAATTTCTTTATCTGATTGAGAACATTTATTTTTCATAAACATATGTAACAATCGAGTTTCTTGTACGAAGTAGGGTGAAATAAAAGCCTTAAAAGTGCCCTAAAAAATGTGCCGAACGGAACTTTGTCTTACAAGTTGGTATGAATATTATTTTTGAGGTGTAGACGGCCTTGCTAATGGCATATTATAGCAACAATTGAAAATATTGTCACAACGACAGTTTAAAAATGGTAACTCCACTTGGGCACTGCACTAGGGGGGGGCAGCGTTCTATTATTCGTTTCTTACACAGTGAAGGGGTGAAACCCATTGATATCCATCGTAGAATTAAGCTACAATATAGAAATTCATGTTTGTCACTCCAACAAGTATATGAATAGAGCAATAAGTTCAAAAATGAGTTGATTTCCGTAGCTGAGTCTCCCCGCCCTACTGAAACAAACCATGTTGGGACACCTAAATCGGTTGCGGCAGTTGAAGTCTTCTAAAAGAAAATCGTCGAATTATCCTTGATGAAATCGCTGAAGTATTCAATATGAGCCATGGTTCTGTATATCACATTATACTTAACACCCTCCAGTTCCATAAAGTGTCAGTAAGGTGGGTGCCAAAGCAATTACCTTCAGAATTGAAACAACAACGTGTTTCTTATGAAGAACTTTTGCGAAGATCTGAAGCATGCCTTTCTGGCAATGATTGTGATTGGGGAAAAATCCTGGGTACACTATCAGCAACCCTAAACCAACAGATCAAGCAAAGAATGGCTTCATACCACAGAACTCCTAAAGAACCGTCTCAAGTCTGCCATCAGGACCAAATGGCGCGGATTTCTGAGTTCTGGAATTCTCTTGCAGCACAACGCGTGGCCGCATACTGCACGTTCAACGGTGGTAACCATCTTAGAATTGAAGTTTGAGTGTCTACCACATCCTCCTTATTACCCCGACCTCGCCCCAAGTGATTACCATATTTTTGGTCTACTTAAATCGGCATTATATGGGAAAAAATGATGAAGCGATTCCAGCGGTGCATGAGTGGCTGTGCACGCGACCAAAAGAATTTTTTTCTTCGGGTATTGAAGCGCTTCCAAAACGGTGGCGGATGTGCATAGAACGTAATGAGGAGTACGTCGAAAAATGACATACTTGTTTTTGACATTGCTTCAATAAATTTTGTTTAAGGTTTTCATTTGACTGTCTCGTGTTTGTAATGTATCTAAAACAAAAGTTGTGATTTAATAACCTAACCGTATTTTAAAATTCGTCATACCAAATGATAGTAGAAATTTGAACAATAAAATTTGTAAAATTTACTCTCAGAAATATGTATCTGATATTGTTGGAACGTATCTTCGAAACAGAGAACGTCACGAAAATGTAGAATGGTTTTATTCAACTGCTTAACCAATTGAGAGAACGGAGACAAATTTTAAAATGTCACCGTATTGGAAAATTGTCTTGCATAAACAGGGCGTAATAATCAAGCAATTTACAGAGCAACTGTGGTGGAAAGAAATGACTTTCAAATTTAAAGTGTTATAACAGTTATGAATCACATAGAATAACATACTTTGTTAGAAAGATAAGCCAAGAAATTAATTTAAGTTTCGGTCCTGGTCGAAATGTTTTTCAGATTACAAAATACTGTACTACTTCTAATTTACATCATTTTACATGACAAACGCTTGAATAATAAAAGAATTGCAGCAACTAGTAAAAAGTTACCACATACCTTTCGATTTGCAAAACTACCCCTTGTGACGATTTCGTGTGCTCATGTTCGTATGTCCCTTAATTTAAGGACAGATGCGAATTTTTATAAACCAGCAATCATGAAATGAAGCATTCGCATCATAGAACACACTAACAACGCAAACTCTTAACATACTTTGGTAAATGGTAACAATATTAGTATTACTGCGGGCGTTTCTAATAAATTGTGCAATTAAGTAATTTGTCTTTATTACCCTGCAATTACTAACGAAGTTTTCATAAAATATAACGATTTAATTAATTTAAGTCAATTAATTACACTACTCTAATTTTTATGTTAAATGTTCACTCAACAGTTGCAAATTTTTATCAATTATTATTGCATTTGAAATAATTGTTTAAGGTATCCAGACAAGCGAAACATGTTAAGTAGGTGTTGATCAATGACCTCTCATGTCTCGATTTAATAAACAAACGGAATTGGATTAATTGTGTTTTAAAATAATCATTTTTATTACTAAATTACAAATTTGAAGCTAGAATGGCATTGTAATAGAGTAACCATGCTTTAAAGATCATTTTTAATGAAATAACCGTCACATTTATGATTGTTTTTTTTCTTCAAAAATTTAGCTGACACTTAGACACTTATATAAAATGGGTACCGACTCAATTATGCGCTATGAGTTGTATACTACAAAAGTAAAATCATTATATAAATTTAAACTGAACGCAGCAAACAAGTTTCGAACTGTTACATTTGAAAACAAGACAGCCACTTTGTTTCGTAACATTTTCGAATTTGTAAGAGGTACCAGTTACATTGGATAACAAACGACACACTTGGTACAAATCAGTTACAGAAGTACAAATATGACTGCATTTTGTTACTGTATTTACGAAATTATTGCAGTTACATGGTACGTTACGCCTAATCGATTTAACTTACTTTCCAGTAACTATCGCTGCTGAGTTTTCTAGGATGATTTGTCATGGTAACAACTATTGTGCTGGCCTCGGTGGTCTAGTGGTTGCGCATTTGCCTTTAGATCCGAGGGACGCGGGATCGAACCTGGTTGAGGTGGGCGAGATTTTTCTAGCGGGGAAAAATCTGACAATGCGCCTTCTGTCGGATAAGAAGTAAAGCCGTAGGTCCCGTGTCACTGCGATATGTGACACGTTAAAAATCACTACTGGAATTGGAATTACCCCATATAGGCAAAATTCTTAGTTAGGGTGTACAATAAGCCAATGATGGCTGCCGTGCTTAGAGATGCTTGGAAAACCGCGTCCTAGATCTCGCTCTTTCAAATCATCAAATCATCATCATCAACAACTATCGTGTCTTTTTTTAATTTGACGTCAAACTAAGTGCTGAAAAGTTTATTGTGAACGTACCACACATCAGTGTTTCAATTTAACATCACTTTTTGCGTTTGTGCCATTTGTGGTCGTTTACTTGGATTTCTTAGCTTTTTAAAGATTTTGAACCTGTAGTGTGAAAAATGAGCCGTGTATTCCGTTTTAATAATTTTAACTAAAACAGAATCTTTCTATACAGAACATCAATTTCATGTCTGTAATCCCTAGCTGTCGGCAATTTGCGTTTGGAAAATATTATAGAAAGATATCCACCTGTATCCCTACCGTTTGCAGTCTGTACAACAATTACACGAAGCTGATTATCCTCAGTGTTTCGCATATTCTCAGTAGTTCCTAAATATCCTCAACGACGAGTTATTGGAGAAAACTTTTTCATGAACATGCGTTTATAAAGTTCGGAGAAGCCTAATTTTATGGTACAGACACATCTTCATCCTCAAAAAATAGGAGTGTGAGCGGCCATTTCAAGTGGACCATATTTTTTGAAGGTAAAAGTAAGACCAAAGAGTTTATTTGTTGAAAAATCAAGGAAGATCATTTTTCAAGCACTTTTACTGCAGGAAGGTATCTAGAAGGGATTTTACGGCCCTTTTTCGTAGAGCTTCATGGCGATGAACTCAGATTTGGTTCTTTCCAACAAGACGGGGCACTGCACACACAATACATGATACTTTAAATATAATACGAGAATTTTTCGACAGACGGATTATTAGTCGAAACACATCAATACGTTATCCTGCCAGATCCTGCGACCTCACGCCATGCGATTTTTTCCGTGGCCGTATTCAAAGAACCCCATTTTCCAGCAGATAATACATGACCTTAATGAATTGCAGTACAGAATATTGGAAAGAATTAAAGAAATTAATAATCATCCTTATATGTTAATTAATACCAGCAATGAGATTGTGGGAGCGAGTTCGAGCGTGTCTTGGTGGAAGCGGTGAATGTTTGATCATGTGTTATACATTCTTTGTTTGTTGCAGTTAGTTACAATTAAGTTATTACCATTTGGTGGATATTTACTGTTTATTAAAATGTTTGCATTTGAATGCTTTCTTGTACAAATCTGTTTATAAAAGCAGGGTTAGGTACGTTTTGTGCTTTTCAGCGCCTACTTTGACGTCAAATTATAAAAAGCACATGATATATTGCATTCAGAAGTGTCATCAAAGAATCCCAAAAAGATTTTTTGTTCGTAGGAGTACCTGATTAAATACCAAAATAAGTAAATAAAACCATAAAGAAAGTATGTTTACAAGCACCCTGTATGTAGTAATAAAAGACTTATTTAGTAAACTTACATAAATCTAATCTAAGCAGCTTTTTCACATTCATATGTAATATTTAATTTGAAAATGTTCTAAAGGCTCTGTTAGGGACAGCAAGGTTTGTCTTTTTGGGTCAGTTACATAAAAAAAGGATCTTAATTTCTATAATGTATGTAGACGCTAAATCAAGAACGTAGAATTTTTGGCCTGTTTGTTGTAATTATGAAGTCAAAGGCTACGTGTTTCTTACATCCATAAATCACTCCTAAAACGCTATGCGAAACAGTTTACACAAAATATAGAAAAATTTAGTGAAACTTAGTTAAAATAATGTCAATGTGTGGCTACAGCTCTTACGGCATGCGGCCAGTTCGTCTCTTGGGCTGGTCTTCATAGGAATTCAGACCGTCACAGTTATAAAGATATTAATATGCTTTTCAATTTATGAAAAATAATTTATTACTGCAAGAACATGTAGAAAAGCATACGTGAAATATGTAATGTATGCATCTTAGCACATAGTTAACTGTCTTAAATACGTAGTGGCCAGTCGACAAAAATGACAGATGAAGATGTTGTAGCAGCGACTAAAGTAATGGATACTAAGCCATACACTTCTATTCCCCGTGTATCTCAACAAAGAAAACTCTCTGAGGAACTATGTCATAAGATACCTACTACACAAAAATGTGCACATACCATTATTATGGTCCTGTAAGGGTATATTAATTCACAGAATTTTTGTGTGTGATGTGCCGAACATTCTCATTTTTGTTAAAACGCCACTGCATTCTAAAAAAGTGTAAGCAAATAATTAGACCAATTTTTTGATTGCAATACTAACGCTGAAAGGTATCGAAAATAAATTTCAAAAGCATTTATTAATTAACTACTGACAAATGACAAATTACGAGCAGGTTATTTTCAATAGGACGGGGCCAGACCGCATTATACACTTAAAACTTTGCAGATATCGAGGGAGTTCTTAGATAGTCAACTTAGCAAAAACACTGAAATTTCCTGGCCAAGAAGTTTTTACGAGGTGACCCTTACGATTTATGTTTATGTTTTTTTATCAAAAATTTAATATTTAGAACTCTTGCCAAAATAATGATAAATTAAGAGAGCGAATTCCTGAATAGTTTGAAGAAATTGATATTATGCTCCAATTTTTAGAAAACGCATTAAATCGTGTCAAATAAACAGTTCAAAAATGTAGTAAAGCAGATGCATCTTTTATAATGAAAATAATATCATTTCTAATCAAATGTAAGTAAAGTTTTCTACTATTTGATTCTAATCCAAATAAACGTAAGTTTAAGAGACAGGCAACTCTTTCTACAGAAAGCTTATGGGTTGCCTAACTTGCACCCTTTAATTTATAAGGTACTAACTTAGAGAGCTATACGTTTATCAAGCGATAGCCAACTCCAAACAGTTGAATTTTCGAAGACCTATTATCCTTTTTGGCTTATATTATATTTTTTAAAAATAATAACAATAAAAAATAGATGGCAGGAAACGAAAAAGTTATACGAATCAAATAAAATAATTATATCACTGTCGTAGGCTGCAACAATTAAGCCACGCTTCTTAGGGCAGCATTAAGTAAATGTTTAATTACTTTTGATATTTAGTTTCATTAACTACCTGTTTAGTAATACTTAACCAGAATTACTGTTACTACAGATGTCAGATGCGTGCTCTATTATTTTTCATTGTTAACCAGTTTTTATAGAATCTGTTATTCTATATTTTTTACTGCTAATAATACTGTATAATTTCAACTGTAATGATAATTAAATATTATTAATATAAACTATCGTCTTCACACTCAGTTGTACTAAATCTGTTAAGTGACCTCACCGCTCGCATTAATTTTCAGTTGTATGTTACTATAAATATCTTTTCACTAAATGAACAAACGTGTCTTTTTTATATTCAACAGACACAAAAAATAGGAGAAATGCAAAAAAAGCTCAGCTTTCCCTTCTGAAACGTTGCTGCATTGGATGATTCATTGTCAAACTCCTAAAAAAAATTACGTAATCGATTTAGTATTAGTAAAATTATTTAAGAGAGTGAATATAAATGAAGTACATATACTTCATTTATATTATACGTATAAGTTTCTTTTAGTTTTTTCTTTCAGAAACCAAATACTTGTAACAACAAAATGGAGACGTTTAATGTTTATTTAATTGGGTCAAGTTTAAAGTAATATTATGCCAACCTGACTACTACAATCAATTATTACTCCAAATTGTAATTAACGATATCATTACAAACATTACAACATATAGGAACATGTTTATAATTCATAACCCAAACTGTACAATTATTCTTTTTACTAATCGACATTTATAGCTGTATGGTATGCGCAAACTGTTTATTCATTAAGACCGTACTAAATTGTCGCTGATGTTTTAAGTTTTTTACACAACAGCTTCATTTAACTATGCCAAAAGTAGAATAATTGTAATATTATTCGCAGTAGTAACCAAATTAAACGAAAAAGCGAATACTATACCGTTAAGAACACAATTTAATTTGCATAAATACTTTTCGAGTTCACAAAGAGAGAACGCCTAACCTTATATATTGCAATCCACAAAATATTTATGTTTTTTGTCTCTATTACAGGGTGTTCTAAAAACATAGTACCAAATTTGTCAGGGGGGGGGGCAGTAGATCAAAGATAAGGAGTTACATGTGCCGATTTCCTCGGCATTGTATCGGACGTAGTGGACTAATTGGATGGCCTCTCAGGTCACCCGATTTAACCCAGCTTGATTTTTATTTTAGAAGCCACTTTAAAATAGTGTTTATGTATAATAGAAACTGTGGTCGAGCTCTGACAGTGTATTTAAAACGTATTTCCACGTATTCCTAAGCACTCCTGTAGTATTTGAAAAGGTACGACCAGCAGACTAGCAGAGGCCTGTATTCTCGCAGAAGGAATGAATTTCAAGCATTTATCTTAACGTGTGCCTTGTTAGTATTTCCCTTAAAACTTTTTAATAAAGCATTTTTAGACATATGTTTATTAGAACGTTTGTCACATACTTGGCCCTTCCTACACGCTGTGGAATTTAGCCTCATGTATTAATAACACCCTACACAGAAGCACGATTTGAAATATTATCTTGAATAATTATTACTATCAAGTATCAATCAATAAGAAATACAGTTAGGAAGTAAACTGCATGTTTTGTTGCAATTATTATAATTTTTAACGTACTGCCAGAGTAATCTTTGCTGTAGAAGTGATTTTTATGTCATTAAATCAATAAAATGCATGCAAGGAATTATGGAATTGCTATCCAAAAGTAATTATTAATAAACTTGTTCTTATATACCAATTATCTTATGCATTACAGTGTACTGAAAGATATATTTTATACTATCTTAGTAACTGAGATGGCCTTACAGAAATTACTTAATACGTATTTATTTATTATTTTATGATTGGGCTACTTTAACTTCTTCAGTTTATTAAATACTCTGCTGTATCTATTACTTAAACGGGTTAATAAATCGTTGACACAGTATCCTAATCATTTCTAGATTTTATGTGGACTAAACGTAATCAGAAAGTTTTTCAAAATGTATATACCCGCTAAAGAACAGTTTGAGTAAAGTTTTTACAACGAATTACTCAATGTACAATACAGTAACACAGTAGGTATTTTTACTGTCTACTATCATATTCTTTTTTGGGTATGACTTATTAGTAAATACATTCACTTAAAAGCAGTTTATTATTGTAATGCTTCAGTTATTCTGAATGTAATACGAAGTATGCGATATACACATGTCATAAATAAGAAACCCTTAAAACGTGAGTCACGGCTCCTCGCAAATCAATTAACTATTAAAATCGTTTTAAAGGAAAGGGGTTAAAAAAAGTGTGAGCCAATAAGTATTTGATGAAAATGAAAGTAGATGGCGAATAGGATGAACTATGAATGAAAGCAACGTCTCCGGGCTCCAGATCTGGTAAGATGGACGAAAATGCAAAGAATCAGATGGTTGGGCCTTATACAGTGAATGCCTTATGCGACGGTAGCCAAAAATGTTTTCACACAAAACCCAAACGTACAACCTACCAAGGGAAGACCTTACACAAAATGGCGTAATAACGTCACCAGTGTGTATGTGTGTGTGTAATGTGTAATAAACCCTTAAAATATACGTAAGCTACACAAAAAATAAGTAGGATAGATTAAGAAGAAACAATTGATCAATGTGACATTTGTGCATGTGATTATCATCGCTACTTGGTCTTTACATTGTTGATTAAAACGTATAAAGTGTTAAAGGAAATAAAAAAAACTGTTATGGAAGAACATAACATTATTTTATAACACAACGTTATTTGTACGAAAACTTAGAAAAGGTACTTTCAAAAATAGCTTTAACAGTAAAAATAGTTTGGTAACTAAAAGTCGTTCTGGAAGGTCATACAAATTAACCAAGCGCGACGTCTAGTATATTTAGCGTGAAATGAACAAAAATCTACTTTAAAGTGCTTGAAATCTGGTTCCAAAACAAGAAATAAAAAAAGAAAATCATTCATCAAGAAATAATTAAGAAATAAATTCATATAAGAGTAAAATTATGTAGATGTATCAGCGGAGTTTGCATTATTTTACTGTACTAAACAATATTTGAGAGTCGACAGGCTGTCTTTAATACTTCAGAAAAGCTGGATACGTATTCCTTTGTCAAAACTATAATAATTTAATTTGAATTTTGTCATCCGAAAACATTTCTCTGTAGAATTACAACCCTTTAAAAAAAGAACATAATAATAACAATTACTCTCAAACGTTGTATGTTGTTTGTTTGTTTTGATTGGGCGAGATCTAGGACGCGGTATTCCAATCATCAAACATTATTGGCTTATTGTACACCTTATGAGTTTTGACTATCTGCGGTAGTTTCAACACCAATAATGATTGAAACGGTCACACACTGCAGTGGTACGGGACCTATGGCTTTACTCCTTCTACTACAGAAGGCCCACTTTCAGATTTTTCCCCGCCAGAAAAACTTTCACCGACCTTGGCCAGATTCAAACCCGCGTCCCTTGGATCTGAAGGCAAATGTGCCAACCATTACACCACCGAAGCCGACATCTGTGTATGTCAGAGAGGTTCTGCCACCAGTACTGTATCATCGGCATGTTGTAGGTATTAAATGTAGACTATTTATATTTACACCGTTACTGTTACATACAGTTTTAAAAAAGTCTTCCACAACGCTTGTAAATATACATATATATATATATATATATATATAAATATACATGTGATATTCTACAACGGTCGCTGCTTTTTGCTTCTTCGTCGCCAGAGTTTGCGATCCTCGCAATCTCCTTCTTCTAACTTATAGGATCTCTTGATTGACGATACTTGTAAATAACTTAGGTGGAAGTAATTTACTTTGCTATACTCCTTTGTTTATGTTTATTTGTATCAATTTGTCACGTAATTGTATAAAGAACCTTACTTTGTCATACAGATCCCAAATATGTACATGTATAATACAAGTATTATATACATCTGTCGACATCTCTCGCATCGTAATTTCCAGACTTCTTTATTTCTCCAATCTTCTTCTCTGAGGTTTCTGGTTTCCTTGGCTTTTCTTACTCCACTTTTCTTCTCCAAGCTAAGTTTTCCTCTTTTCCACCTTTGAGTAGGTTTCCATTTCTTCATTTTCCGTGACCATCTATCTTCTTTCATGCAGTGAACGACACCATACCATCGTAGTCTTTTCTTCTTAATAGTTTCTATTATATCCAGATCTACTTCTATTATACTTCATATTTCTTCGTTTCTAACTCCATCAAGTTTTATCAACTTACAACTTTTTTGCCAGAACGCCAATTCCGTTGCCTTTACCTTTTCTTCATTTCTTCATTTCTTCTACTTACTTTCCACACTGCCGTCCCAAGATACTAATGCTCTCTATAATACTTTTGTATAATATACATTTTTTACTATGCTTAGTTGCATGTTGGTTTCATAATATTGAGTGCAGCTGTCCTATCACTTTTCTGTCTTGCCCAATTCTACGTTTAATCTCTTCTTCACAACGACCTATTGGTAATACATGTTCCAAAATATTTATAACTGCTGCAGTGTTTTACGGTATAGTCTTGCAATTTCATGTATTCACTTCGGCCACCAGCTACCATATGTTGAGGTTTTTTCATATTTATTTATAATCCGCATTTATAATACTATTCATTTAATTTTTGGGGCATATACTACATATACTGCTCGTCTTCTGCGCAAAAATTGGACCGTCCACGATTTTTTTTAAGTTGAATATAACTCCTGTGTATTCAATTTCTTTCCAACGCATCCGTAACAGTCCATATTTCAAGACTGTCGCATGGTTTCCGCAAGCTGGTATTATTCCCCATAAAAAAGACATGGTTAGTAGAAGTACATCAGTTTTAGACGAAGAATATTTTGGGCAAATAAAGCAAGATGGCTCACTTCCGGTTTAAGCAGAAAAGACATTATCATTTTTTAATGGGGGTCTATATCACATCGCCGAATTTTCAGATCGCCGAAACGATATTTTGAATATTCGAATCGCCGAAAGCGTTCACATCGCAGAATGCATGCCAATGATCATTTCGCCGAACGTGATCAGAACGCCAAAAAGTTTGAAGCAAGAAATGCCATACGTCGGCGATGCGGAACAATTAGGAATTGTTCACATCGCCGAACGGGGTTAGAACGCCGAAATAGTTTTGTAATCACATCGCCGAACGTGGTCATATCGCCGAAAATATCCTGTGATCACATCGCCGAAAGTGTTCTTATCGGCGAAAAATTTCTGTGATCACATCGCCGAACGTGGTCATATCGCCGAAAAAATTACACTTACTTGTGACTGACAATATTCGAATAGAAAGTTAAGAAAAGTGGCGTGTAGGATATTCAAAAGTGGGTACTTTAATCTCTTATTGATTTACTATACAAATAATCATCATTTCGTGTTTACAAACACGCACACGAACGCACCCAACCGCGCAGCAGTGACGGATCAGGGGGGGGGGGGGGG
>JABXWE010102607.1:0-15186 GCA_014611495.1 Limonius californicus
AATAAGAGATTAAAGTACCCACTTTTGAATATCCTACACGCCACTTTTCTTAACTTTCTATTCGAATATTGTCAGTCACAAGTAAGTGTAATTTTTTCGGCGATATGACCACGTTCGGCGATGTGATCGCAGAAATTTTTCGCCGATATGAACACTTTCGGCGATGTGATCACAGGATATTTTCGGCGATATGACAACGTTCGGCGATGTGATCACAAGACTATTTCGGCGTTCTAACCCCGTTCGGCGATGTGAACAATTCCTAATTGTTCCGCATCGCCGACGTATGGCATTTCTTGCTTCACACTTTTCGGCGTTCTGATCACGTTCGGCGAAATGATCATTGTCATGCATTCGGCGATGTGAACGCTTTCGGCGACTTGAATATTCAAAATATCGTTTCGGCGATCTGAAAATTCGGCGATGTGACCAGGACCCTTTCTATGTATATATTTTTAATAATATTGCCAATATTGAATGAAGTAGTTACGTAATAGATAGGATAATTTTTAAGTTAACCGGATCTTAAAAAAACGTTCACAATCATGTTAATATATAATATAATGTTCTATTACAACAGGGATACCTTGAAATAGTGGACAAGTTATTTACATACATATGTATAAAAGAAACATATACGGAACATTCAATTTAACAGGGAGATTTTTTAGTTTCTTTATTATTAACATTTCTGTGTGATGTATATTGTAATTTTCTTTTAAACTAAATATTCTTCACGTTAAATTTAAATTGACACATTTCATGTATATTTCTTTAATACGTAAATTACCGGTGTACTATTTCAAGCCATTGTTGCTATAATTATGAACAAACGGATATATTTGAAAGTGACGGGAAACATTCGCAGTGTTTAAAACCTTTAGTACGGCACCGAATAATCTAATTTAAAATCTAGTATGGACACAAACCGTAGGACTAAAGATGGTTTTACCGGTTTACATGGATCATGAGATCTCTGTTGTGAATTCATCCTTACCTGTAGCTTGTAAGCAGCATTTATACTGCGTATTTTACATACAAATAATGATAACCTTAAAATTCGGATTATTTCGGTAATCGCAAATAAATACTCGTGATGTATCAACAGTGGCGATAATTGATTATTACCGCACCTTAAAGAATGGTGGTTTTTGTAGAAACTAATATAGTAAAGTTTTTATTTATCTACATAATTTAGAAAAGTCAAAATGCCTCGAAAGATATGGTAAGACTCATTAAAAGCACAACCAAAGTAGAAAGATAGCGGTTTATTTATTTAGTACTACTACTACTTTATTCTGCGGTATCTCTAAAGTATTTGATGATATACTAACTTTTTCCAGTATGATGTCGGATTTCTTTTACCCAAACATGGGTGGTGTTGAAGAGCACATATATAACCTTTCTCAATGTTTAATAAATAATGGACATAAGGTTATTGTGCTTACACACAGTTATGGAAATCGTACTGGTATAAGGTACATGACAAATGGTTTAAAAGTTTATTACCTTCCTATTCGGGTGCTATACAACCAGTGTGTGCTTCCAACGATGATATGCAATATACCTTTGATAAGGTATATTTTTATTCGAGAAAATGTGGAAATAGTTCACAGTCATTCAGCATTTTCGGCTCTTGCCCATGAAGGATTATTAATTGGTAATTTAATGGGTTTAAAAGTAATAATTGAAACTAGATTCGATCCAAATAAGATTCTGAATGTTTAAATTTTGCAGACAGTCTTCACAGATCATAGCTTATTCGGATTTGCAGATGCAAGTGCTGTGGTAACAAACAAGCTGCTTGAAATATCTTTGGCAGGTTGTAATCACTGTATTTGTGTGTCTCACACAGGAAAAGAAAACACAGTACTAAGGGCACAGGTTAATAGTGAAAGAGTATCAGTAATTCCTAATGCAGTTGATACCTATATGTTCAATCCCAAACCAGAACTACGACCAGCAACTGGTAGTAAGTAAGCAAAAAGGATACAAGTTTAATTAAGATAATTGTCACGCTGATTGTTTTTAGTAACAATAGTCATAGTCTCGAGACTTGTGTACAGAAAAGGAGTAGATCTTATGGCACAGATTATATCGGATATTTCGCCGAAATACCCAGAAGTTAATTTTTTAATTGGAGGAGATGGTCCTAAAAGATGGTTAATACTAATTTCTATTTTTAAATTGGATTTAACATAAAACGTTGTTAGGTTGTTGGAAGAAATACGAGAAAGACAGGGTTTACAACACAGAGTAACATTGTTAGGTACTTTAGAACATTCACAAGTTAAAAATGTTCTTAATAGAGGCCATATATTCCTAAATACCTCCCTAACTGAAGCCTATTGTATGGCTATTGTTGAAGCTGCTTCTTGTGGGTAAGTAAAAATAACCTCCAAAATTTAATCGCAATTTATATATATAAAGTATGTATTTAGCTGGTAATTCTTTTGTATGACTGTTATTCAAAACATTGAAAATTCCATTTGGAAATTTATAGGGAATTACATATATTCTTCATAACGTAAAATTAATTTCAGTTATGCAGGGTGTTTGAATGATCTAATAGTTATTTTTTGTTGAGTAGAACTCCCAAAAATTATTGCATTTTTAAATTTTAAATAATAGCTTAAAATATTATAATTTTGAACAAATTTATTGCTATCTCCTTATGGAACTACTGAAGCTAATTAGTTCTACTTTGGTGGAATAGTTTGTTAATCTATTATGGTCTTCAAATTTACTTGATCATTTGAAATAAAACTTAAGCTATTACACATAGTGATTGCTATTTACAAATTACATAATATCTTAATTCCGTAATGGCACACCTTATGTATTATTTCACAATCTAAAAGCTCATCAAGTTAAATATGATATAATATACAATATTAAAAAGTTTATATGTAATTTGTTTATCCAAAATTCGATGTAATATTCGCTGATTTTCTACTTACAAATGGGATTTACATCTGAAAGCAATTGTATTTGTATCTCTGAGAATACACTGTAGTTTGTCCAAGCAGAACTGGCACCCTGTAGTCTCTTCAAGGTATTAGTTGAATATCTCTTCACTTTTCTAGGTTAAAATTTATGTTTCCAGTTTGAAATTAACTAAAGATGTTTTAAAACACCCTGTAACATGTTTTAATAACTTGTAATAGCAGCTTTCAGTATAGAAAATTGCTGTTGGAGCAATTGCAGTTATAAAAGAAAATTAATTAGTTGTTTACTTAACATTGTTTATAAAAAATTATTTCGTTAATCGGTTTTATAATACTTAAACCTTATAGAAGTAACAAATTTTAATTATAAGACTGTTTATTTTTATACTTTATTTGGCTTTGGTTTCCCTGTACATAAGCACTACTAGTAAGGCCCCTTCATCACACAATACTTTTTTAAGGATTTTGCTCTGTTTTTAAGGTAGTTTTTAAAAAGTAACATTTTTAAAAGACTCTCCTGTTTTTAACCCTAGAGTGGTGAACATATGTGCAAATTACATATGTAAATAGTAAACCATCGTAAATTTTACGATGACATATTTAATTAACAATAATATTACTTCAAATTATTTATTTTAAATAAACTGTAGAAATACACTTTAAACATACCTTTTGGCAAACAAAATTTTAAAAACACACAAAAAAATAACTAATGGGGTCCGCATTCCAAGCAGCAAGCAGCACGATGCTCTCCACAGATTGGACACTTGCAACCTTGACAATAAGTAGTTGTCATGCGCAGTAAACGATTCGGACAAAATCCACAAATTGTTCGTTTTTTTCTACAGGAGTTGCTCTTACTTCTGACATATCAATTTTTAAAATTTTACCGATATCTTCTTGAATTGAGCGATGTAAAGAATGTATATTTTTCCGTTGCTCCAACCATGATGTTACGAGTTTATCCTTTAATTCCAGCAGAAAGGTTCTACGGGAAACAGGTCTTGTATTTCTGCGACCACGATTAAAATTGTAGATAACAAAAGAATTGATTGCTGCAATATTAATCATGTTGTAGAAAACGCACGAAATGGCCACAGTCGTGTCTTGCTATCGCCATTCATACTACCACACATTTGGTCGAATCTATCCACTCCTGATTTGGTTGCATTATAAAACTCCACTACTTCTGGTTTATCACTGTTTTGGTTCAAAATGCCGTTTTTATTGTAGAAAGCAAACATACCAGTTTTTTGGTTTTGACTAAAATGACACTAAGGTTTTGCTTTGATCGAAACAAAACATAGAAGTACCACTCTTCCTATTCTTTGTGTCTAACATTTCAGATGGAATTTCTGGTTTATTTTTTCTAATAGTTCCTACAATTGTAAGTTTGTACGGATGTTCTAATAATTCTTCTGCAACTTTCACGGACGTAAACCAATTGTCCATGGTTACGTTTCTATTGCTTCCATGAATAGATTTAGTTAAGTTTTTCACGTAGTAGTTACCTAGCGGAAGCCCTTCTGTTTTGGTCCCTTTTCCTAAATATGGATTTGCGTCTATCATGTACTTAGTGCTTGTGTCGCACAGCATAACAATCTTTATTCCGTATTTCGCAGGCTTGTTAGGAATATACATTCTAAACGCACACCGCCCACGAAATGCTAAAACTTGCTCATCTATAGTGGTATATGAAGTAGGACAATATGAGTTTTGGCATGTTTCGATAAGCATATCCCAAATATCACGAATGGGAGCGAAAGGATCTAATTTTTTTCTATCCTCGCGGGTTTGCATAGAATCAAAACGCAAGCAGTCCAACAGAAACTGAAAACGTTTGCAACTCATTGTCGCTCTATATATTGTTCCTGACATTGTGCAATCAAACATTTGCGTACTATTTAGATGACCATTCTTCATCACAGCAGAAAACACAAGAAGTCCGATCAGAGCTAAAATTTCCTCTTTACATGTTTCAGAAACAGTCAAAGTTTTTGTGCATACAATGCAGATTTTTCCAGAATTTTTTCATTAGTATGAATAACAATCGTTTGTAACATATTATCATTGAAATAGTTACGAAAACAACTCAAAGGATCAATAAGCTCTTTTGCTTGTCCTTTGGGCCCGGGAATAAAATGAATAATATTTCTTGCAGCAGTTCGTGTTGCTCTACTGGTTTCTTTTGTAGACCAACGATGACCATTTCGACCTTTCATTGAATTTTTGGATAGTCTGATTATTTTTTGGCGCTTTGAGAGGGGAACGTTGTCTTCATCATCACTTGAAGAAACAATCAACTGATTAGCAACAAGTAGACTTACATTTCGAGAAATATTTTTTTCTAGATCAGAAACATTGCTAGAAGTATCTATTTCCTCTTCGAGAAAATTTTCAATCTCACTGCCACTGGCACCCAACTCACTTTCACAACAATCGTCTTCATCTTCTCCATTCATTATTTTTTCAATTTCCCGTTGTAATTCTGCTTCAGGTAGGTGCCTATTAGAAGCCATATTTTCAGTACTTATAATTCACTGTAATAATAAAATTTCAAATTTAGTAATTATTCGTCAAAAAATAAAAACTGATTTTAGTTTTATTTTATTATTTGAGAAACTTTAGTAAAATATATATTACATATATATTTTAACTGCAGAATGAAACAGAAATCACGCAAAAATAATTAGTTTTACGATAATCAGCAAAACTTACCTGAATGAAAAATGTTACGTAACTAGTAAACCGTCGTAAATTTGACGAGGGGCGTCTCAAAAGAGTGGTATAAGGGCACTAAATCACACTAATAACTACACAGATATTGGGCTTTTGCCGAATCGGGAAGGTACATGAAGAGGCGTGGTGAGGGCTTTTGCGGAAACAGCCGTACTAGAACGAACGTATTAAGCAAGTCGTCAATTTTACGACGGTTTACCAGTCTAGAGTTAAAATTGTATAAAAAGCATGAGCTACAGCAAACTTGCACAACTTGACAGTAGGTGGGGGACAAAATTAAAATAGGATAAACTTTGAAATAGTCCTTTTCTTTTCTGTACCAATCCTTATATTTTGTTACAAGTTAAGCTTCCCTACACTTTCATAATCACATACATTGAACTTCAAAGGCTTCTCTCCTGTATGAGTTCTCAAATGTCGTTGTAGATGACTCTTTTGTGTACTTTCATGGTCACACATATTACATTTGAATGGCTTCTCCCCTGTGTGAGTTTTCATATGTTCCTGCAAGTTAATCTTCTGTGAACTTTCATGGTAACATATATTGCACTTAAAAGGCTTTTCTCCTGTGTGAGTTCTCATATGCTTTTGCAAATTAATCTTCTGCGCACTTGCATGGTGACATATATTGCATTTGAAAGGCTTCTCTCCAGTATGAGTTCTCGAATGTCGTTGCAGGGTAATCTTTAGTGCACTTTTATAGTCACACTGTTCGCACTTGAATGGTTTCTCTCCTGTATGAGTTCTCACATGTCGTTGCAGGTGATTCTTCTGTGTACTTTCATAGTCACATTCATTGCACTTGAAAGGCTTCTCTCCTGTATGAATTTTCATATGTTCTTGTAAGTTAATCTTCTGTGTACTTTCATAGTCACATACGTCGCACTTGAAAGGTTTCTCTCCTGAATGAGTTCTCAAATGTCGTTGCAAGGTAATCTTTAGAGTACTTTTATAGTTACATTTATCGCACTTGAAAGGTTTCTCTCCTGTATGAGTTCTCATATGTGTTTGTAAGCTACTCTTCTGTGTACTTTCATAGTTGCACATATTGCACTTGAAAGGCTTCTCTCCTGTATGAGTCCTCATATGTTGTTGTAAGTTATGCTTCGTCATGCATCTGTAATCGCATACAGTACAGGGTAGAGATTTTTTGTCTGTATGTATTTTCAGGTACTTCTTTAATTTTTCTTTCTCATTAGAATCGTCTGCGCTTGTAAGACACTTGAATGACGTTTCCCCAGTATGAGTTGTTTTACTTTGCTGCATGTTGCACTCCAATTGTGATTTTGATAATGGTGTTCCTACATAATCTTCATCATTCTCTAGAATTTCAGTTTTTATATCTATTTCTTCATGCAATGATTCCAGCTTGATGGAGGAATCATAATTATATTTAGTTTCGTGTAGTAAATCTGATTCTTCCGATCCTACTTCCCTTGTGCGTGCCCGTTTCTCTTTCTCTAAAACACATAAACATACTTATATAGTGAATAATACCTTCCTAAATACGCTATAACAAGATCATGTTAAATAGAATCCCAAACTATGCCGTTATTTAATAAATAAGAATGGATGTTTAATTCAGCTTTGTCGTATATAATCAAACTGCCAATATTGTTTGTTAATTGTTGTAGCTTTTTATCTTACTTTAGTTGATAAAAATACAAAAGCCTTCTTGCAGTTTATTAGTGAAATCTTATTTCGACTATTTTGAGGTGCATTTACTTGTACCGTTTAACTAACTAACTGCAAACTAAATTTACCATTTCTTCCCAATTCAGTTTCATACGGTTCTTGCTTAATTTTGGCATGATGCCAGACATTGCATATAGGATTGTAGTTATTTAGTATCGAGGCCGCATTAGTAACATCTGGTTTGGTATCATTGATATTGCAGGTTGGATTCATGTTGATGGACCCGTTTTTGCTTACTAAAATCAGATCTATCTACTAAAGTATGATTGTAAAGCGTAAATACATAAAAAAATACCCACTATTATTGTATGCCAGTGTAATAAAATGAAGTTATTTATTATTACTGTTACTCAAATACACTTTTTACCATAATTTGTTTGTTTCCTAAATATGCGAGATCATATCTAACTCTGTTTTAGGTAATGTAAACCGAACGACATTTTGCCTTATGTGAACTACTTTAAATGCTATACAGGATGATAAAAAATTAGTATAAAGAATTTATTTACAATCCATTTAAAACGGGTTTTTTTTTTAAATTGTGTCTTACAGATTTTGATAAAATAAAGCAAGTCAAGCAAAGCAAAATTGTAGTAACTTTTAGGATCTTCTAAATGGACAGTGTTATTCAGGATTTTTTTAATCATATATAACTGGTTCAGCACTGGTGTTATTCTTAGCTATGATCATTATTTAATTTGATCCTCTTAAATGACTGACCGAGGTCATCTCACCTCTGGCACTGCAATGGAATTTAAGAATTGTTTGGATAATATAATAATCTGTTGTGGAAAAGACACTGACGATGTCGTATTTCGATGAATTTCTACAATAATGTGTGAAAAGTTGCAACACATTAAGTCGGAACAACTAAAGACAAGTATTTTTACAACGCTATAATAACTTGCAAAATACAACTGAAAATTTGAATCAATACAACTGAAAATGTGGATATATCTAATTTTCCAACACCAATTCAAGTTAAAAGTCATAAGAGGAAGTTTCAAATACTAGGTGACAATGTATCATAAGGTTCTTCTACGTAAAAAGGGCTTTCAAAATTTTTGTTAAATAAACTGCAGAGAACTTATGCGGGATACAAATTGCAAACAAGAGCTTGTAGAGAAGTAGAAAAAAATTCATCGTCTTTAGAAGATTGTCTAGAAGTATGAACTAGTGGCGATAGTTCTTACAACGTACATTGAGCAAAAAATAGACACAGAAGAAGAGGGCACTATAGCATATACACTGCTTATTAATTTAAACAGTAGATATCAGAAAGCGAATTACACATACATACATACATACACATATAAGGTAACTACAGCCAATATGCCCATGCTAAGGTTGTAAATTTTTTCTAATAACGACTGTGCTAGGTTTAGCAAATACGAAGTGTCTACAGCATACACTGCATCTTTGGGCGTATGTAACTAGAAAAAAACTTTGTTTTTTTTACTCAAAACATTTGTTATTTGCCAATAAAAAAAAACACAATTGGCCATATTGCCAATCGTATGTTCACAATCTGGGCACAAAAACAACAGAATCTTATCTTTTTTGGTAAGCCCAATGCATTCTTCATGCACATAATCATTTACTGCATAGTCTGATATCAATTTGCTTGTCTTCCCGAAACAGCTTGCAAAACCAGGATTCTTTTGCAATTATAGTTTTTTGTCCCGCTTCTTTAGATTTTGTAGCCCTTTTGTTGATATTTCCTGCAGCCTTAGTTTTGCTCTCACCCGAAAAAGATCTTTTGTAATAACTTGGGCTCTAATATTTATAGCAGGTTTTCTAAGCTTCTTAGCAGCGCTTACTGCTTTCTCTGGAGTCTGTAACATATCAGTAGGTAAAGGATATGTTAGAATCGAAGTAGTATCTTGTACAGCTTCTTCTTCGGAATTACGATCTTTCCTAGATTCATCGTGTAAACTGAAACTGGAATCTTCATCGCTACTGCTGTCATCTGAGGTGTCACTTGATCGATCTTTTCGTAAACCTGATGTGGATGAACCAGCTGGTGAGGGTATTCCTTCTCGAGATGTTGAATGCATTGCTACATTATTTTCCTGCTGATGCTCGTGTTCTCGTCCCTGGTCTTGATTTGTAATGCTACTTGGCGCAAATACAACCTTTGCAATTGCTTCGCGGTTGAAGGGATAAATTCCTGTAGCCCTAAAGCCCGCTTCTATATTTGAGGGTGTCATCGTTTTATCCCAGACAGTTGAAAAGATGCCTCCAAAGCGCAACTTGCTTATTGAACGCTCTTCTGGATACTTAGAAAAATATTTGACCACATCGTCGTCCCAGTAAAAAAACACCCTTGTCAATAGGCTGCTGCTTGTGCGTGGTATTACTCAGTAGTGTCGGTGTAAGAGTGGTAGTCTTCGTATTGATGGGATGCGTTTCTCAACCCCTCTTGCCTTCCCAGTGGACGTGATATCATCTTGGAGAAAGCTTATTCCATTGTTCGTACCGCTGGGAAAACCTGGTTGCTATAGTAACGCATTCCGTGGGTCGGAGGAATTTATAGACCGGTGAAATTCTTAAAAACTGCCGTTACAAATAGATCTTACGAAATTATCAAATATGTATTTACTTTTAACAACAATGGTAAAAAATTGAAAAAATCTAGCAAAGGCACATGATAAAATAAAAATTATTTGACAACTCCTTACGCGGCCAGTAAAAATTATAACATACCGCACATGCACTGAACACACTACGAAGAGGTACTCGTGGACTAAGAAGCATAAGCTTTGGCAGAAGTACTGCTATAATGGTGACGAACTCAAATTGGCCGACAGCATGTAAACCTTGGAAAAATGGGCCTGAGGACTAAACAGATCCGAAGCCCTGAGATTTGTAGGGGAATATGTATTTAGGAACAAGCTCAAAACTCCGTTTAAAAATGATACATCCCAAGAAGACTGGTTCCTTGCATTTTGCAAAAGGCACAATTTGTCAATACAAAGCCTCAATCGGTGGAGTTTGCACGCGAAAAAAGCATGAATCCTATTATAATCAATAAATACTTCCAAATCCTGAAAAATATTTTAGAAGATTTCAGTTTAACTGACAAACTGATGCAAATATGAAATCTACATATAAGTGGCTTCTATCTGGATCCATTTAGGACAAAGGTGGTAGGTAATAAAGAAGCTATATCGTCTAAAACAACAGCAGGAGTAGGAAGAGAAAATATAACAGTACTAATGTCAGGGAATGCGGTAAGGCACAAAACTCCCGCCTTAATAATATTTAAGGGAAAAACCATTTGAAATGAACGAGTTGCTCCTGAAGGGGAAGACTTTCCTAGCACAACTTACGCAGCTACTGCAAACGGGTGGATAGAATCCATATAATTTTTGGCGATATTTTAAAAAACCTTTCTAGTGGAGTACGTTCCCTAATTTTTTGCATCTGATTTATGTGACGCTTCCAGATTCGAACATCATCAAGCTTTATGAGGATTGTGCGATAACTATTGGCCTAACACAGAGATGGCGCAATTCGGAGGAATATTCTTTACCATTCTGTAGAACTATCCTTTATTAGATTAAATATGACAGTACAGAGCGATCTGTCAATTAGTCTGTTTTTGACAGTACGCCAAAGTGCACGTCTCGTATGATTTTGTAAACAATGGTAAAAACTGAATTGAAAGCAGTGATAAAGTACTTTCATTTGGAAGGCTTAACACCAACCGAAATCAAAGCAGAGCTGGATTAAACACTATTGTAATCCGGTCCTTCGTTTTCAATGGTTAAAAACTGGGTTGCTGAATTTAAGCGTGGTCGTGTGAACACAAATGATGAACCCCGTAGTGCACGTCTAAAAACTGCTACAGCCCCGGATATGATTGAAAAAGTCCACCGTATCGTATTGGATGACCGTCGATGAAACCTGGGTCCACCATTATACTTCCGAAGCCAAAGAACAGTTCAAACAATGAACACAAGAAGGCAAACACGGTTTTGTCAGCAGGAAAGGTTGTGGCAACCGTATTTTGGGATTCTCATGGAATTATCTTGGTCGACTACTTAGAAAAGGGGAAAACAATAAATGGCGAGTATTATGTCAATTTGTTGCAACAACTTAGCGACAAAATCAAAGATAAACGGCCTCATTTGGTAAAGAGAAAGTGCTTTTCCATCAAGATAACGCACCTGCCCACAAGTCTGTGATTGTAATGGCCAAAATTCATGAATTGGGATTTGAATTAGTGCCCCCTTCGCCCTATTCCCCAGATTTGGCTCCCAGCGATTACCAACTGTTTCCAAACCTGAAAAAATGGCTCGGCGGTAAGAGATTTTCGTCCAATTTCGAGGTAATCGCTGCTGTAAATAGCTATTTCGAGGACTTGGATTCATCAACCTACAATGAAGGCATTGTTAATTTGGAATAGCGTTGGAATAAGTGTGTTGAGCGAGCAGGAGACTATATTGAAAAATAAAATGTTTTTTGGCAAAAAAAACTTGCGTTTTGTTTGTTAGGCCACGTAGTTATCGAACCATCCTCGTACAGTATAATACAATTCACCAAGCCTATTCTGAATTCGCTCAAACTTCTGTTTACAATGGATATAGTCCCGTACTCTGACTCTTGTATTGAAATCATAAAAAAATAATATTTAGTTTGGTAAATAATAAACAGTCCATCTTTGTTATTAGAAGCTATTTGGGATTGGGATTTGCTCATCATTATACCCGTTAAACTTGATATCCAGGAACTTACCAACATTAATTACAGTATTAAAGCATAAAATACCTCGTTTATTATCAGCAAAAATATTTACATATTCAAACAGTACCAGTATGTTACCACTTGCACTATTAAAAAAGTTGTTCATTTACTTAAATCTTAATTCACAATCATAAATGTTTCATCGAAACGGTTTCTTTCTTTTCTGTATCAACCCTTATATGTTGTTACAAGTTAAGCTTCCACGCACTTTCATAGTCACACTTACTGCATTAGAAAGGTTTCTCTCCTGTATGAGTTTTTATATGTCTTTGCAAGCTTTCCTATAATGCACTTGCTTAGTCACACTTATCGCATTTGAATGGTTTTTCTCCTGTGTGAGTTCTCATATGTCCTTGCAAGTGAAAATTCCACGCACTTTGATAGTCACATATATTGCACTGAAAACGCTTCTCTCCTGTATGAGTTCTCATATGCATTCGCAAGTTATCCTTGTGGGCACTTTCATAGTCACTGTTGTGGCGTTCACCTGCCGCAGAATGAAGCCGTTTCTTTTCATATAGTAACAAATCTATTTCTGCCTTTGAATACACAATAGTTGTGCAGATTTCTAGTGGACTGTATGTAAGCGGCTCCGATACAAATAAGGCATTAGATTATATGACGATATCCAACAAAATTGGTACGAAACGACAGACGAATTACTTCTCTTCACGTAGGAAAAAACGATACTTGTCAACTACAAATATAAAACAACAACCAAACAAGCGCGTCTCTCGCCAACGAGATTTTAATCGCGCTATAGATTGGAGCGCCACGCCGCCGTGCTCAAATTCATGAAAGGCGCGCGCCAACAGTCACATATATTTCACTTGAAGAGTTTCTCTCTCATATGAATAGCCACATGTCGTTGCAAGTGACTCTTTCGTATAGTTTCATAATCACACATATTACATTTGAATGGTTTCTCTCCTGTATGAATGCTTATATGCATTCGCAAGTTACTCTTGTGTGCACTTTCAAAGTCACAGATATTGCATTTGAACGGTTTTTCTCCCATATGAGTTCTCATATGCGTTTGCAGGCTACTCTTCTGTGCACTTTCATAGTCACAGATATTGCATTTGAACGGTTTTTCTCCTGTGTGAGTTCTCATATGTCTTCGCAAGTGACTCTTCTGTGCACTTTCATAGTCACCGATATTGCATTTGAACAACGGTTTTTCTGCTGTGTGAGTTCTCATATGCATTTGCAGGTCACCCTTTCGTGCACTTTCATAGTTACATATATTGCATTTGAATGGTTTTTCTCCCGTATGAGTTCTCATATGCGTTTGCAAGTTATTCTTGTGTGCACTTTCATAGTCACATATATTGCATTTGAATGGTTTTTCTCCGGTATGAGTTCTCATATGCGTTTGCAAGTTATTCTTGTGTGCACTTTCAAAGTCACAGATATTGCATTTGAACGGTTTTTCTCCTGTACGAGTTCTCATATGCATTTGCAAGTTATTCTTGGGTGCACTTTCAAAGTCACAGATATTGCATTTGAACGGTTTTTCTCCCGTATGAGTTCTCATATGCGTTTGCAGGCTACTCTTCTGTGCACTTTCATAGTCACAGATATTGCATTTGAACGGTTTTCTCCCGTATGAGTTCTCATATGCGTTTGCAAGTTATTCTTGTGTACACTTTCAAAGTCACAGATATTGCATTTGAACGGTTTTTCTCCTGTGTGAGTTCTCATATGCAATTGCAGGTAACCCTTTTGTGCACTTTCATAGTTACATATATTGCATTTGAATGGTTTTTCTCTCGTATGAGTTCTCATATGCGTTTGCAGGGCACCCTTTTGTGCACTTTCAAAGTCACACACATTGCATTTGAATGGTTTTTCTCCCGTATGAGTTCTCATATGCGTTTGCAAGTTATTCTTGTGTGCACTTTCATAGTCACATATATTGCATTTGAATGGTTTTTCTCCGGTATGAGTTCTCATATGCGTTTGCAAGTTATTCTTGTGTGCACTTTCAAAGTCACAGATATTGCATTTGAACGGTTTTTCTCCTGTACGAGTTCTCATATGCATTTGCAAGTTATTCTTGGGTGCACTTTCAAAGTCACAGATATTGCATTTGAACGGTTTTTCTCCCGTATGAGTTCTCATATGCGTTTGCAGGCTACTCTTCTGTGCACTTTCATAGTCACAGATATTGCATTTGAACGGTTTTCTCCCGTATGAGTTCTCATATGCGTTTGCAAGTTATTCTTGTGTACACTTTCAAAGTCACAGATATTGCATTTGAACGGTTTTTCTCCTGTGTGAGTTCTCATATGCAATTGCAGGTAACCCTTTTGTGCACTTTCATAGTTACATATATTGCATTTGAATGGTTTTTCTCTCGTATGAGTTCTCATATGCGTTTGCAGGGCACCCTTTTGTGCACTTTCAAAGTCACACACATTGCATTTGAATGGTTTTTCTCCCGTATGAGTTCTCATATGCGTTTGCAAGTTATTCTTGTGTGCACTTTCATAGTCACATATATTGCATTTGAATGGTTTTTCTCCGGTATGAGTTCTCATATGCGTTTGCAAGTTATTCTTGTGTGCACTTTCAAAGTCACAGATATTGCATTTGAACGGTTTTTCTCCTGTGTGAGTTCTCATATGCAATTGCAGGTAACCCTTTTGTGCACTTTCATAGTTACATATATTGCATTTGAATGGTTTTTCTCTCGTATGAGTTCTCATATGCGTTTGCAGGGCACCCTTTTGTGCACTTTCAAAGTCACACACATTGCATTTGAATGGTTTTTCTCCCGTATGAGTTCTCATATGCGTTTGCAAGTTATTCTTGTGTGCACTTTCATAGTCACATATATTGCATTTGAATGGTTTTTCTCCGGTATGAGTTCTCATATGCGTTTGCAAGTTATTCTTGTGTGCACTTTCAAAGTCACAGATATTGCATTTGAACGGTTTTTCTCCTGTGTGAGTTCTCATATGCAATTGCAGGTAACCCTTTTGTGCACTTTCATAGTTACATATATTGCATTTGAATGGTTTTTCTCTCGTATGAGTTCTCATATGCGTTT
>JABXWE010102608.1:0-10692 GCA_014611495.1 Limonius californicus
GTTTTGTGTTTCTTTTATTGTTCCTATTCGATAGTACTTAAGTTTTGTTTTTTTCTGCACAATATGTTTCTTTACAAATTTGTTAATAATATATATAAATGTTTTCTATCATTCCTCTGTTTTTAATATCATTCCTCTGGATTTCGAGTTATAAAAAGTCGCTATAAATAATTCAAAATTGAAAAATTATTGTGATCCTTAAGGCCAATAATAATTTTTCTTCGCAGTAAAAGCGCCCAATAGCTTTATTTTGTATTTGGACATTTATTTTTTTTTGTAAATTTAATATTATAAAATAAATAGTTACCAAAGAATCACCCAGATATAAACTGTTAATTTCGTTTTGTTGCATATAACAATTTAAACCAAGCGCTGCAATTAAGGTACGTTAATTTCGCTGATTATGAGTCCAGCTATCATTTTTTACTGTTATTAAATTCGATATTAACGATAAAAGTACTAGAACTGGCTTTCTCTTTCGCACGAAATATTTCTTTTTTGTTTTCTTCGAAACATATCAGAGTCGCGATGCTATTAAATTTGCGAAGTAGCGCCCTCATATAGTACACGGAGCTGTGTTGCAATGTTATCATTGTTATAAACGACTCGAACTAACCAAAAATTGTTGTTCTAGTCCTGTTGCTACTTTTGGAATTCGCATTGTTTTCACATAAGTACGTTTTGAGTTAAATTATTCTTAGCGTCTATTGAACTGTACGCGCGAAAACATGCATTGTTGCCAAATTGCAAAATTTACACCAAATAAAACAACACAATTTCAAATTACTGGAATTATGTAAAATATTTTATGAAAAAATGTTAGCACTAGCCTAAGGTAGAAATACGGGCGACCTGCGAATGTGGACGACGAAATTCCAGAGAAGGTTTTTGGCATAAGACTCTATGGTTGTCAATCGAGTTGGGCAATTATGTGTGGTGGCTTGCAGCACAAAAAGTTTATACTGTGTGGTAATGTTGGGGAATCGACCCAAAGCTGTTATCAAAGCTTTCCCCAGGCAGCTACCGCCATATCAAGTGAGCTACCATCACATATCCAGACTAGTGGTCTATAATGAATTTATAATTTTGATTTAAACACCACCGCCACCGGAAAAAAGCAACTGTTTTGGTACGGTTGGAAGTACGGCGATTACCAAGGGAAGCGCGGGAGTGGATTCCTCATAGAAAATGACAACGGAGAAGACGCAGAATTAGATGCGATGACGACAGAGAACAGATTATGGAACGACGAGATTTAAGTGAATATGCGTGGCAGGATAAGGAGTGGCGTTTGGCATGCAACCGGCGGCCGACAGAATACCAGAAGTTGCAGATACATACATAGATTTCGACTTCACTCTGAACATTGGTGAGGAACTTCCGGTTGCTTAGGAGATACCATTATGTTCGATTTAAAGTTCAGTCAAATGTTCAGTTAACTGTATCTTTCTTAAATGTAGTAGTAAAAGTAAATTTTATTATCGCCAAAAGTAATACATTTTATTTTATAGTGTCTATATTCTTTAAGAATTCAAATCAATTCACGAATGGGTTCAATCTTAGTAGCTTTAAACCGACACCGTCTATTACAAACCTGAATTATTATTATTATTATTAAACGTATTAACAAAATTATTTGTAACTATAAAAGGATTTGAATTAGTGCAGTTGTGTAAATACATTGTTTTCATCAGGCGTAATATTTTAATACAACAAATTCCCTAATTTGTGTACGTTGGTAGCGCCGCGGAGGATTTAATAATGGACGGCAATAAATTTCTTTAATACTATCAAGATAGTATTAAGGCTGCATGCAGGACGTTTTTCGAGTGCAATTAGTTCTGATTTATATGCTTTCTTAACGTACAACGTAAATATAGACTACACATTGTTGTACACTATACTTTGGCGAATATGTGATGCATGTTGTAGCCAACTGTTATATCGCAATAATTATTCGGTATAACACTAAAATCAACCTATTTTCCTAGTATGGTCTTCCATGCCTTATGGTCGTTATCCATGCCTTAAAAAGCAGTGGTATGACTACTTTTCTGAACAGCATAAAAGGACTGGATTAATAATATCCATATTGTAAGTGACATACATTTCTATATTCAAAATACATACCTGCTTATTATGGACGTTTACATTAAGAACACATTTATTTTCTTGAATAAATTTTGTTAATATACAACATGACCTGTTAGGAGTTGATGAACACATAGTAAACACGCACAATAATTAATTTAATAAACTATGCAGCTACGTAAACAATTTATTTTCAATGATTCAAATCATTTTTTTCAACATACAATGGCTGCTTTTAATTGTTTGATTCATAGATTACTTACGTTTCTATTAAATCAAAATAACTACCGGAATATCGCTACATCTAAAACAGTGCTTCCTATAATGGTCTCTCTATTATTGATAATTTAATAAAAAAATATAAATTAAGATTGTATATTCGAATTTCACGACCTTACTAAGTTTTCGCTCTGAAGAATGCGCCAAAAGTACGATCCAAATTCCGTTTCACCCTTTAATTGAAGGCCTTGATAAACTATGCAAACAAATCAATTCCAAAATTGTATTTTGTTCAAATAACACCATACGGAAAGATAAAGTGAAAACTTTGGAAAAATAGAGGATTTACGAAATTGACTGTTCTCGCTGTAATCGAAAATATATTGGACAAACTAAACGTATTATTCAGATTAGTTCTAAAGTTCATTTAAAAAATCTAAGGTTTGATAAATCAAATGTTGCCCACCACGCCCAGACATGGTTTAAAAATAGAAGATCTAAAATTGATAAAAGGAAGTTTAGTAGAAGAACTAAATTGCTATGAGAACATTTAAAATTTCAAAAATGGAGGAGATCTTTTAAATTTAGATAGCAGCCAAAAACCCAACTCAAATTTAATTGATTTGTTGACAATATTTCCTTAACATGATTAAGGTTAACGACCTCTAAGGGTGATTCAGTTTTTATCCCTCTGTTTGTTAGTAGACCAGCAATGGACTTCCATTGTTGACTTAGTGAACAACTATCTTCAGAGATATTCCTCAGCTGAAGTTAGTTGTTACAAGTTCGTCCGTTTCTGCTGACGATGGTAACTTAGTTGCCGAAACACATATTTATGTAGATGTTCTAAACAGTCTTTCGAAGTTCTATATACGTGTCCGTTCATTCCTATTAGATTTATAATATAAACATAAAATACAGGCATGCCCTTTTTCTCGTTAATAATGAATAATTTTACATTAAGGAGCAAACTCGAGTCTCGTAATTTGAAAATTCATAAAATAAATATACAGGGTGTATCCGAAATAGGTACAAATATTAAATCCGATGGTAGATTACCATATATACAAACTAGAAAAAACATTTCTTTGGCAATGGGCAATGGGACCCTTAAGATATGAGATAATAATAATTGAAAATTTGACCCAAAATTGTTTGAGTACCGCAGGATAAAATCAAAAATTTGTGTTCAAAGACATGTTATGCAAAGGAGAGTAAGATAGAAGTGAAAAAAATTTTCTTATCGCCTGCCACAAACTAATATTATTAGGTAGGTCAGTAATTTCTATTCAGTCTGTTGTTGAAGCTGGCAAGCAGTGTTTCTAACAAAATGGAAAATTTTACTAAACATTGAACTTACTGATGTTGTTCTTATTTACGGGGAAGCTCAAGGAAACGCTCTAAGGGCAAGGCAAATGTACTTAGAGCGATATCCTCAGCGCTGCATTCCAAACAGCCGTACATTTACTACAACAGTCCAACCTTTACGGGATTATGGCACGTATCAACCACAAAACCATCACAGCGGTCGTCGAAGAGCAGAAGAGGTTGTTAATGTAGAACAGCATGTCTTGGAATTAGTGGAGGGAAAGTCCTAGTGTTAGCACTAGAAGACTTGCGTTACAAACTGGCGTTTCCCATGCTACCGTTTGGCGGATTTTGCGGGATCAGGGACTACATCCTTACCACGTTTAACGCGTTCAAGGTTCGCAACCAGCGGATTATGTACGTAAGCACGATTTTTGTGAATGGCTTCTTCAAAAGTGCAACAACCAACCAAATTTCCTGTTCAATTTGTTATCTACTGATGAGGCAGGATTTACGCAAGCAGGGGTGTTTAATGTCCATAATACCCACATTTGGTCAGATGAGAATCCATACGAAATAGTGGAACACAGTTTCCAAAAACGGTTTTCCATAAATGTATGGGCAGGCATTGTAGGTGATCACCTTATTGGACCATACATTTTCCCTGCTCGTTTAAATGGAGCTCTGTATTTACACTTTGTCAACGAAGTCCTACCAGAATTGCTTGAAAACGTATTTTTAGAGACACCACGTAACATGTGGATTTTGCTTGATGGTGCTTCGCCTCATTATGCTAGGGATGTAAGGGAATGATTAAATAATAACTATCCTGAAAGGTGGATTGGACGAAACGGGCCAGCTCCATGGCCAGCTCGTTCGCCAGATTTAAATAGTTGTGACTTCTTTTTGTGGGACTACATGAAACAGTTAGTTTATTCTACGCCAGTGAACACAGTTGGGGAATTAGGATAGGATTCGGCAAGATCCTACCATTTTCTCAAGGATACGTAATTCAATGCTTCGACGTGCAGAAGCTTGTATTCTCAGTGGGGGTCGTCATTTTGAACATTTATTGAGATCCACTTTTCACTTTTAAGGTAAACTGTTTTTTATGTTTTTTCAGTTATGTTAAAATAGATTTAAATAAATGATGGGTATTCTGAAATAAATTAGTACTTTTTAAAATGCTTTATGCGTTTGGAGTTTTTTTTGCATGAAGCAGTACTTGTTTATAATGGTTATACCCCATGATAAAGTGAAAATGCAAAAAATTTAATTTAGCGGTAAATGAAATTCGTAAATGCCTTCTAATTACAAAAATGTCCAACTGCTTCAATTAAACCTTGACCCCTCTCGATTCCCTATTTTATCACAAGCCAGACAAGTTTTTACGTGTTTGCCACTTTGGGTTTACTTTACAATTAGGTAATAACATTCTACAGCTTAAATGCATTTTCTATGTATCATCAGCAGTTCTCAAATAAAATTTTATTTTATTTTTTAATACAAAAAAATAAACTTAATGATTTTTGAAAAATGAATAGAACCATTGAATTTTACATGAGCCAATCTGTTACTGGTTTAAGTATTTGTACCTATTTCTGATACACCTGTATTTCATGCTACGAATACAAGTTATTGAATGATGGGACTATTACAGTTATTTTATCAGCGCCACCGAGTATGGTTTTATTTATGTTTATTACATAACCTATAATTACTTGATTCTCTTTTTATTGTTTTCTGATTTCATTACTCTGGCATTTGATTCTATTTTTGTGAGCGGAAATTAACAGTTTTGCAAATTTGTCAAAAGAAATACTTACAACCATCTCTTGCCAGGTCAATTAGGTACCAACTTTGGTGAATATTTACATAGAGCAATTATATCTAAAATAAGCCTTTATTTTATTGTATCTTAAACGCATTATAAAACGACCCAGAAGAAACAGCAAATAAGAGCCGCGTGGAAAAGGACTATGACGTCACAAAATGGTCCCACGAAATAGACATTTAATTAATATTCTGCATTTGACTAATATCTATGTTAACTGTGTAATATGTAGACCATATATTCGTGATGTACAGGGCGTTTCTTTTTATAAATTTGGTATATTTTCCAAATTTACATTAGAATTCAGTCTCTGTTTAGATTCATCCAAAAGTTATTCTAAAAAATACGAACTGTAAAGTAAGCGCAATCTTTTTATTCCGCCCTTGGCATAAATGAACCCATCCTGCAGTGCTCGATGAAAACATCAATTTTTTACGCTCTCCACACTGAATTGTATTGATTTGCTTCATATTTTTGCGCACTATACAAATTGAAGTGGTCGGTTAATTTCAAGAAAGCTTTAAGCAAACGTTCTCACGCTGTAAAAATGTAGGGGGACCAGTAATGTAAATGCTTGTTGAGCTTAAGCATTTATATTTGAACGCCCCTGCACCGTTTTTAATTTTCCCAAGAGTTATGCCGTTTTATATTGGTTGCGAGCTGATATTTGTTGAAAATTTGCTTCTAGGTTTATAGATGGAGTTTTTGAATGAAACGACACCATATTGTCTAGGGTGTCGAACAATAGAGGTAAAGAAATAGCAAAAAATCACATCAAATTCTGGTATAAATTGTCAAAATAATGTTTGTGAATTCATCTCAAACAAATACTTTAAATATTATTATAGGAAGATTGGATAATTTATCCACGTATAGTATTCATCAAGCCAAACAAAAAAAATCTTAATCAACATGTGTCCGGCAAACCGACTCTTTCAGAGCTGATTTGTTTTTTAATCAATAAATTGCATTACTGTGGAAAAACAAACAGTAGAGGCACTAGCAGGTAAATAAATATAACATTTGCCTAAATGTTGCCCTAATGTCAAGTGAGTTAAAATCAGGGGATCTAGATGACCCTGCAATTAGACCCTTTGTCCCATCCATTTGTTATAAGTTATAAGTATTCCTCCGACATTGATTGAAAAATGTGGAGGAGCCCTATCGTACATGAACCACAGACGAACCCTATCATTTAGGGGCACGTATTGCAATAGTGGAGATAACGTGATATTTAAGACAAGATACAGTTTACCAGTCGAACGATCTAGTAAAAATACCGTCAGCATTAGACGATCTTCCAAAATACCCAGCCAAAGATTTTACGAAAATCGATGACGAGTTCTTCACTCAACAACAGCGTAAGCATTTTCGTCTACCCAAACATTATTATGCAGATTCATGATACAATTGTTGGTAAAAGTAGCTTCCTCGGTAAGTGAAATATTGACAGCAAAGTTTGGATTTCAACAACTTTTTTGGGTGTGAAACTAAAAAACACCACTCTTGAAGCATAATCAGAAGCAGCAAGGGCCTGTACCCGCTGGATATGGTACGGGATACAATTGTGTATAGTAAACAAATACTAATAACTTAAATTTTGTTTTTCGTGGTAAATAAAAAGCCTACTATTGTAGTTCATGGATTACAAACATGTTGCATTGCCAACCCACATGCTAAATACATAAGTCATTGATTATAACATAAAACCGCCTCTATCTCTGAAACACTTAATTTTTGGACAGAAGTTGATCAAGATTTCTTTATGGTTTGACTGCTATACGTAGGTACATTATCTGACCTTTTCTTTAAACACCCTGTAAAATCTAATGCCTGACTGTCAATTTCGATAAGAAACCTATATTTTTAAAATGTACACTAGAAAACACACAATTTTGGTACTGGTAATGAGACGTAAGGAATTCTTACGAAGATGGGAAAAATATACATACATTATCTCATTCTAAAAATCGCATCACTTTGACGTATAAAAAAGTTAGGTTATGGCGCTGCACATGCGTATGCGCACGTAACTGTTAAGATACGACATACCTGTCGCCTTTATTTTTATTTATAATGGTTTCTGATTATACGTTGTCCATTTACGTTTTTGAGTACCGATTCATATTTGTATATTTTTCTACTTTAAATTGTCTTTTTTAGTTTACTACGGATTTTTCTTATAATTTACCTACACTTTTTTACTTTATATAATTTTTATAATAAATAGGTTTTATTAACAAATTAATGCGTTTTAATATATAATACAGTAGTATTAAGAGGTGTGTGTACAGTGCAGCAAAGTGAATGGTAGTAGATCGTAAGAGAAGTTTCAGGTACACTCAACACATTTTCACATAATTTAAGATTGAACATTTACAAGTTTAATAAACGAATACGTAGTACGTTTTCAAAATACGACGTACAATTGAGAATGTAGCAGCAATATATTACAGGCACAACCGTTATACAACTACTACAACTAAATTAATATGAAAAATTATGCCTGTCGACGAAAACTTCCTACTTGTTCACAGCAGGTGCGCTAGCATCCGTCGATTGTTTATATGTATAATACAGTTTAATCAACGAGCATCCAGGTATATTAGAAATTAAGATCGAAATGTCATAATGGTATGCAAATCTAATCGGTTGGACTATAGAGATTTACTTCCACTTGAGATATGGGAATTGGAAAAGTAATTTCAGCCTCAAGCTATATTAATGTATATGTTTTTAGTAATTAAATTCTGATATTTCTACATCCAGTCGTGTGTTATCTAACATTTCCGTTACACTTTGAAGTATGTGAAGACCGGCGGATGCGAGAGTTAGCTTTTATGCAAGCATTTAAGTAATTCATTGATAGAAACAATTTGGTCGTGGTGCACAAGTTCTTTTTTTATATTAAACAGCAGTTTTAGACTGAAAATATTTTTTTCAATGCAAACGATATGTTTGCAAATTTAACACATAAAAAGGTTTTGATTGTTAGAACATAATTTTTATCCACCAGAAAACGATATTGTTTATTTAAAATTCATATACAGTAAAACAAGTACACAGTAAAAAAAAGACAAAGTGCTAAACGAAACAGCGTTAAATAGGGTCATTTTAAGATATCGTAAATAGGTGTAGGGGAACATACGACCACGTTTTACTTCGATTTTAAGTCATTTTTAGAGAGAGGGGGAGGGAGAAAGAGACAGAGACAGCGACCGCCATCTTCCAATGGTGACAAATTCTTTCCCCTCTCTGAAGCCCTAGTCCTGACTTAGTGACGTCATTCGTGTAATACTTCCCGGTGTTTCTGTGCTTAAGGTGTTTTGATCTGTGACGAGCTGTGTTGTGCAAGTTTAATATAATTAATTATATTTAAAGAAATTTATTAAAACATAGGAGTTAAACCTGAAGTGTTTTATAAAAGTTCATCAAGGTGAGTTATTGTTTTAATTGTAATGTAATTCTCATTAGTGTTCCCATGAATGGGACATTCTAAAGCAAAACCTCTGTAATTTCGACTTTATGAAAAAATTTTATTTGGTAGTTTTACATAACTGCTTTAATTTGCCCTTATACATGTACAAAATTATCCAGGTATACACAGGATAGGTCGAAAGTACGGACAAACGCAAATATTTTTTGTTTAAAAAAACGTTTCAAATACTTTAATTCAAAATTATACTCAACCCACTTTTGGTGAAGTTAATTTTTTCGAGGAAGCTGCAGAAGAAATAGAGTTTATTTGGTTAATATTTAGTTAAATTAATCTAATGAGGGACCTATGCAACAGTCTACCAATTTTCATTTTATTTATTATGTTCGTTTAACACCTATTGCAGATGCCAATGAGTTGTGCTGTAGCTACCTGCAAAATGCACCATGAAAAGGCAAAAGCAAGTAATCTGAATGTTACATACTTTACATTCCCTAAAGATGAAAATATTTACAAAGAATGGGTAGCAAAATGTCGAAGAGGAGATAATGTTAATACATCATGCTCTAGGATTTGTTCGTTGCATTTTAGATAAGAGGACTATGAAAGAGATTTGAAATCTGAATGATTAAACTTACCACAAAAAAAGATTTTGAAGAACGGGTCATTAAATTATTCATTCATTCATCATCATTCATTAAATTTGCCTGCCACACTAATTACTTCTCAAAAAATCGACGATAGAGCCCACAGACGTAATAACAGATTGATGAAGGAAGATTCTTCCTCGTACATAGCTTCAATAATAAACAATGAAGGAGACATTGAAAAGCCGACAGAAATAAACACCACAAGTGAAATAACGAAACTGAATCTGTTAGTCAAATCGTTAACGATAGAAAATGACTCTTTAAAAAAATTATGCGACACAGAAAGAGATTTAAAAATATGGAAAAATAAATGTGTCTCGTTTAGAAAAATGCTGCAGAGATATAGAAAACAACCAACCCCGAAAATAACCGCAGAAAATAAAGTAGCCGATTAAACGCTATTTTTGGAAAGATCTTCACAGAAAAGCAATTAAAATCTGTATTAAAGAAGAGTTGAAGAGTGCATTGGACAGAAAAAGAAATTGCTTTAGCATTCACAATTACATATTTTAGCAAGAGATGTTATTTATGTTTAAATTATCCTTTGCCAGGAATATCGACGGTTACAAAAATGGGCTTCCAAAATTGATATGCGGCAAGGAGTGTTAGAATCCGTTTTAAAGTTGTTAGAAATTGCTGGAAAAACGAAGACTGAGCAAGAAAGAGTTGTTGTTCTTCAGTTGGATGAAATTAAAGTGTCTGAAATGTACGAGTACGATCAGAAGATGGATCAAGTTGTTGGACCAGATTCACAAATGCACATCATGAATACAAGAGGCCTCTTCAGCAGTTGGAAACAACCAGTTTTTGTGGATTTTGACACAAAAATCACACCTGGTTTAATTCACATAGTGATTAATAAATTATATAATATCGATTTCAAAGTAGTTGCTTGTGCTCATGATTCCGGATCATCAAATATTGGTTTGCTTCGCGATCTAGGTGTAACTTATGACAGAAATAGCATAACCCATCAACATACAGGCGAAAACTGCTTCTAGAACATAGGTACCAGCATTTTAAAATATATAAAGTAGCATACGATTATTTTTCAGTTGCGTCTGCAGTCAACCACTCGCTCGCTTTACACGAATGACGTCACAGCTGTCTTCCTTTCCCCTGACGCCACCGCGACTGTTGCTTGCTTAGTAGGC